>JAULCA010346456.1:0-12396 GCA_032360845.1 Crassadoma gigantea
ACTCTGTAATGAAACATCTCATCAATCTCAAAATCGACTCGGCTTCGGCTCTTGTTGCATTGTCACATGTGTGCCAAATTTCATTCCGCTGCGAACCATAGTTTTCCGGAAAAGTCCATTAACATTGAACAAGTGCACTGACCAACGAAGGTTTCGTGGGGTTTTGAGTGGTTTCGACAAAGTGGGCGATAACTCTGTAATGAAACATCTCATCAATCTCAAAATCGACTCAACCTTGGGTCTTGATGCATGTTACATGTGTGCTAAATTTTATTCCGCTACGAATCATAGTTTTTCGGGAAAGTCTATTATCATAGAACATGTTGACGGACCAACGAAGGTTTCGTAGGATTTTGAGTTGTTTCGAAACGGTGGGCGATAACTCTTGACGAAACATCTCATCAATCTCAAAATCAACTTAGTTTCGGGTCTTGATACATGTTACATGTGTGCCAAATTTCATTCCACTGCGAGCCACAGTATTCCGGAAAAGTCCATTATCATGGAACATGTTGACCGACGAACGAAAGTTTCGTGTGTTTTCAGTGGTTTCGACACGGTAGGCGATAACTCTGTAATGAAACATCTCATCAATCTCAAAATCAACTCAACTTCGGGTCTTGATGCATGTTACCTGTGTGCAAAATGTTATTCCGCTGTGAATCATTGTTTTCCGGAAAAGTCCATCATCATGGAACAAGTTGACGGACCAACGAAAGTTTCGTGGGGTTTTGAGTGGTTTCCACACGGTAGGCGATAACTCTATAATGAAACATCTCATCAATCTCAAAATCGAGTCAGCTTCGGGTCTTGATGCATGTGACATGTGTGCGAAAGGTTATTCCGTTGCAAACCATAGTATTCCGGAAAAGTCCATTATCATGGAACATGTTTACGGACGAACGAAAGTTTCGTGTGTTTTGTGTAGTTTCGACACGGTGGGCGATAACTCTGTAATGAAACATCTCATCAATCAATTTAAAAATCGACTTAGCTTCGGGATTTGATGGCTGTAACATGTGTGCGAAATTTTATTCCGCTACGAATCACAGTTTCTCGGAAAAATCCATTATCATGGAACATGTTGACGGACCAACGAAAGTTTCATGTGTTTTGGGTGGTTTCGATACGGCGAGCGATAACTCTTTAATGAAACATCTCATCAATCTCAAAATCAACTCAACTTCGGGTCTTGATGCATGTTTCATTTGTGCTAAATATTATTACGTTGCGAATAATAGTTTTCAAGAAAAGCCCATTTTCATTGAACAAGTTGACGGACTAACAAATGTTTCGCGGGGTTTCGAGTTGTTTCCACACGGTAGGCAATAACTCTGTAATGAAACATCTCATCAATCTCAAAATCGATTCAGCTTTGGGTCTTGATTCCTGTTACATGTGTGCCAAATTTTATTCCGCTATGAATCATAGTTTTTCGAAAGGTCCATTATCATAGAACATGTTGACGGAAGGTTTCGTGGGATTTTGAGTGGTTTCGACACGGTGGGCGATAACTCTGTAATGAAACATCTAATCAATCTCAAAATCAACTTAGTTTCGGTTCTTGATGCATGTTACATGTGTGCCAAATGTCATTCCTCTACGGATCACAGTTTTTGGGAGAATTTCATTATCATGGAACATGTTGACGGACCAACGAAGGTTTCGTTGGGTTTTGAGTGGTTTCAATACGGTGGCGATCACTCTGTAATGAAACATTTCATCAATCTCAAAATCTACGCAGCTTCGGGTCTTGTTGCATGTGACTTGTGTGCCAAATTTTATTCCGCTACGAATCACAGTTTTTCGGAAAAGGCCATCATCATGGAACAAGTTGACTGACCAACGAAGGTTTCGTAGGCATATGAGTGGTTTCGACACAGTGGGCGATAACTCTGTAATGAAACATCTCATCAATCTCAAAATCGACTCGGCTTCGTGTCTTGATGCATATGACTTGTGTGCCAAATTTTCTTTCGCTGCGAACCAATGTTTTCCGGAAAAGTCTATTATTATAGAACATGTTGACGGATGAACGAAAATTTCGTGTGTTTTGAGTGGTTTCGACACGGTGGGGGATAACTCTGTAATGAAACATTTTATCAATCTCAAAATCGAGTTAACTTCGAGTCTTGATGCATGTGACATGTGTGCCAAAGTTTATTCCGCTGCGAACCATAGTCTTCCGGAAAAATCCATTATCATGGAACATGTTTACGGACGAACGAAAGTTTCGTGTGTTTTGTGTAGTTTCGACACGGTGGGCGATAACTCTGTAATAAAACATCTCATCAATCTCAAAATCGACTTAGATTCAGATCTTGATGGCTGTAACATGTGTGCAAAATTTTATTCCGCTACAAATCACAATTTTTCGGAAAAGTCCATTATCATGGAACATGTTGACGGACCAACGAAAGTTTCATGTGTTTTGAGTGGTTTCGATACAGTGGGCGATAACTCTGTAATGAAACATCTCATCAATCTCAAAATCGACTCAGCTTAGGGTCTTGCAGCATGTTACATGTGTGCCAAATTTCATTCCGCTGCAAACAATAGTTTTCCGGAAAAGTCCATTATCATGTAACATGTTGACCAACGCAGGTTTCGTTTGTTTTGAGTGGTTTCGACACGGTAAGCGATAACTCTGTAATGAAACATCTCATCAATCTCAAAATCAACTCAACTTCGGGTCTTGATGCATGTTACATGTGTGCCAAATTTTATTCCGCTGTGAATCATTGTTTTCAGGAAAAGTCCATTATCATGGAACATGTTGACGGACCAACGAAGGTTTCGTGGAGTTTGGAGTGATTTCCGCACGTTGGGCGATATCTCTGTAATGAAACATTTCATCAATCTCAAAATCGACTCAGCTTCGGGTCTTAATGCATGTGACATGTGTGCTAAATTTTATTCCGTTTCAAACCATGGTTTTCCGTAAAAGTATATTATTATCGAACATGTTGACGGACCAACGAAAGTTTCTTGTGTTTTGAGTGGTTTCGACACGTTGGGCGATAACTCTTTAATGAAACCATCTCATCAATCTGAAAATCGACTTAGTTTTTGGTCTTGATGCATGTTACATGTGTGCTAAATTTTATTCCGCTACAAATCACAGTTTTTCGGAAAATTTCATTATCATGGAACAAGTAGACGGACCAACGAAGGTTTCGTGGGGTTTTGAGTGGTTTCGACACGGTGGGCGATAACTCTGTAATGAAACATCTCAGCAATCTCGAAATCAAGTCAGCTTCGGGTCTTTATGTATGTTACATGTGTGCCAAATTTTATTCCGCTGCAAATCACAGTTTTTCGGAAAAGTTCATTTTCATGGAACATGTTGACGGACAAACGAAAATTTCATGTGTTTTGATTGGTTTCGATACGTTGGGCGTTAACTCTGTAATGAAACATCTCATCAATCTCAAAATCGACTTAACTGCGGGTCTTGATGTATGTTACATGTGTGCTAAATATTATTCCGTTGCGGATCATAGTTTTCCGGAAAAGTCCATTATCATGGAACAAGTTGACTGACCAACGAAAGTTTCGTGGGGTTTTGAGTGGTTTCCACACGGTGGGCGATAACTCTGTAATGAAACATCTCACCAATCTCAAAATCGACTCAGCTTCAGGTCTTGATGCATGTGACATGTGTGCCAAATTTTATTCCGCTGCAAACCATAGTTTTCCGGAAAAGTCTATTTTTATGGAACATGTTGACAGACGAACGAAAGTTTCGTGTGTTTTGAGCAGTTTCGACACGGTGGGCGATAACTCTGTAATGAAATTTCGATGTGACAATATACAAAGTTAGAAAAACCCATGAGCTGTATTTAACACGTACTGTGTTATGGAACTATGTGTAACATACCTTCTGATGAAGCTAGTGTTTATATGAATACACAGCGATCATGTTTTATAGTTATCACGGTTTAGGCAACTTAAACATTTAAATAGATGCAGGAGCATAACGTATTGTCTTATAGACTGAAGTATTTTAGAAAAAAATCTGTCAAACAGCTACGGTATGCAACAAATAAAAAGCTTGCTATTCATCGACCTGGAACTATGTTGCTAAACGAAAAATGATACTTCTTTTCGAAATATAATAATTCCTATCACTTTTTAATATAGTTTGTCTGCAGGTAAAATTTTATTCTCTCTTGTGAGACATCAGAGAGAAGACATCACATATACAATATTTAAAAAACAATACAATGATATTAGAACAACATTACACAATAGTATACATGTACATTCTAACAAAATGGCTACCGGGTACATGTCAACACGCGTGGTCGGGAAATGAAGAAATAGGGATTTGTCGCGGTAGATCTTGGATCGGTTGGTTAGTGTAATTATTTTTGCTGATGACATGATATAGTCTAGAAGAAGTGAATTGACCAGGCCGTGAGCTAAAATTGCAATAGCTGGAGGGGAAAAAAGAGCAGCATACCGACATATAGTGTATCGAAAAGGCAAAAATGAACCCTGCGTACAGAAAATGAATTTGTCTGGTTATCGAGCTCTGCATTTACACAGCTAACGTGTTTTGCTGATTGACTTTGATAGAAATGTTGCAACTCTACTCTTATAGAAAATTTCAGCGTTCGATGAAATAGAGTGAAAGCTTGTATCATTTGTTTATATCATATCTAGGGGAAATGAAAATAAAAGATAAGATTTGAGATTTTAATATTTAAATCACTAAGTATCAATACTATATATACATTTTAATGAAATTTACCATCGTTTAAATGTCTACAAGCACAGAGAGCACGAGAAGAACAGATTATCAACATTTGACCGCGATTATCCGATACTAACATTAATCTTTACACACATGATATAACGTTCTTACTCAGACGATATATCTCCCAAACACGATTTGTTAGGACGGTTTTACTCCCTTCATTTTGTTAAAACTGATGCCGGCGCACGTACTATTTCAAATCTCAAATGACGCAAGGCTAAGATTAAAATGACAATCTCTGCTTCTTATTGCCGTTCCTCTAAGCAAAAGGGAAAGAAAATATTGATCAGTAGCCATGTCGAGCTCATTGCAAAGTCATGGGAAAATTATGAACATTGAAAAAACAATAAATATCGCTTACAATAAATAAATATTGTTATTTAAATATTCATCTTTCGGAGACTAAATATTTGTATTATAATAAATTTCAGGACCAAGCTTAAGGATTTTATTTTCATATGTGTGAATATGCAGGCTTTTGATATTGATTTCCATCCCTTGCGGTAAAGTTTACGATAAACAGAAGGACAGTTGTGGAACGTGTTAATTTTGTTTTGACGGGCAAACCTACGCAACGCTTCCCTGTTGTCTAAGAAACGAATATTTATCACACATGGTATGGCGTTGTCATTTCATATTAAGTTTTAAGTGTTTTCTTGGTTTTGTAGTAATGTAAAATAAAAATAATGTAATTTACATCTCATATGAGACATAAACTTTTATTTTGAAACAAAGATATGATCTTTTAAGACTCTAAATACTAAATTTAGTGATTTATATATATTTTACTTGTTTCTTTCAAAAATTGCAATTCATCGGAATAAAAAGTTCAAGATTTATTATTAACAAGTATGACTTGACAAACTACATTGCTCTCTTTTACTGTAAATGAATTTGCTGATAAATGTTCGTTATACATGTAAATAAACTAGGATTAAAAGGTATGCTAAATATTGCTATATTTCAACCCATTGTAACACAAATCCGTTATAATTTATTAATCATTTTTATTATACTTGCTCAGAATTGCTATTTTTCCCAATAATATGAATAGAAGGGAACCAAATGGGATCATCGGATGGATATCACTGAAAGGTTTTGGTTGTTTAATTTACTTGGATTTATATTTTTGACTATTTATTCATCTTATTCATTGATCTATTCATTTATTTATACACATTTTAAAAAAATCGTCAACCAGGAGATTGATTTTGAAATAGTATCAACACTGCGTTGTATTGGTAACCTTAATACATAACACCTTAGGAGTGACATTGTGGCCAAAATTAGACACACGAATTGTTGATATTGGGGAGGCTTATAATTTACATGTAGTTACATGTATATACATTTTATATTTCTTTTTTTCCCTCCTGTTGGTTAACCTGGAGTATTTTCTTAATCGATGAAGTAAAGGGTTCTTAGTAATATACATCCTTCTTTTTTGTTAAACACTTTCATAAAAACTTTACATGAAATCATAAGGTAAATTGCTCCATTTCAGATAATAATATAGACTTGTCATGCTTGATAATAGCATTGCAATGTTATTATTCAAATAATATTTTTGCCTGTTATGCAATGAGATACTTAAATAAATGAAAATAACTGCCAAAAAAGAATTACAATTCGATTTATCAACTTTGTTCAAAGTAAAGAGATAAAGAAAGGATTACAATAGCACAAACGGGTTGGTAACTGCATTGTCTTGTTTATATTTCTTAGTTTTCTTCCATGATTTTTCTGACTTATTGTATAGTTTGTGTTGTGTATCATTTAAATATATCTATAATGTACGTAGATATGGAAAGATATTACTCTTGCCTTCAGCAGATTTATACAATATAGATTATTTCCCATTACGGTTTTAGTAATAATTTGGAAAAAAAAAACCAGATAGCCTTCCTCATTGCCTGAAATAAACTACGTTACCTCTCTACGATTAACCAATCAGAGAAAATCGTCACTTACGCATCTGTTGTCATCTTAAAAATATAAAGTGTTTGGGAATGACTGTGAAAAGTACTTTCAATTTTCACAAAGCAATTCTACATTCTGAGCCAATGAAGAACACAGTTGCCTGAATGTATACCACAAGGTAACATGAAGGTTTTTTTACTGAGTTATACATTTTCCAAAGCCAAATGACATTAAGAAATTGAAAAAAAGTCTTATGAGTAGTTATAATTGCTATGGTACATAAAAGAATATTTCTCAACATCGTAACCGCTTTTTGTAAAGCAGCCATACACAGCGGGTGAAAATTGAAGAACATTATGACATGTTTTTCAAAGATACGTTTTATTCATAATTCAAGAAATGTTATTTCAACCAGAGGGCATTTAAAATAACTCATAAAATTTCTGAGTCTTGAACATATTCCAATTCAGTTTCTGTTCTACATATATCAAATAATTATAGAACTCAATATCAATACGTTCAGAGTTGGATACACACTTGTAAAATTATGGAAGTATGTGGTCAGAAATTCTTGTACACATTCCTCTCAGCTGTTATCTAATGAAATATTTGACTTCATCTAAATATTCTCCCGATAATTTAGTACCAGTTCAAAAGTCAAACACATAACAAAACACTAATAATTGACTGAAAACAAGATCGTGAAAAGGGGACATTCTTGGAGAAAAAGAAAATACATTTTTACAGAAAAAAATATAAATTGTTGGTCACATTCCGGAAAACCTATTGAATCGACCAACGCAACACAATGGCGTCAATTACATGCAAAAACCAATCATACAAAATAATATGAGACTCCTGAGTCACACTACGGAATTCTAAGTCTGTAAAGTAATTTGTCAAAATATGAGTATCACGCATTTCATATGAAAAAAGAGCACTATTTTTTTCGATTGTAGTTTATTCTCAAAAACAAACAATTACATGGCATTTCATCAAAACGAACAAGGGAATAAAGAATAATTATGCCATGCCCGTTTCTTTGACAGAAAGAAGAAGACAATTACAAAGTGAAAATAACAATACACAATATTTACATTTTCTCTGTATCCATCCATTGCAATGAATTGAGAAGGCAAATGTTGTTGTGAGACTATAACAACATTGGTTATTGTAACGTCATCAATTTCTGTTGTGACGTTATCAATTTAATTGTTTGTAAGACTTTATTTGATTTTCAATGAACTGTTCGAAATAACTTAATAAAGCATAACTACTCTATCAAACTGTAAATATAAACAATGAATAGTTTGTCAAATATGTGTATGGTCCTATAACACACATTTCTATCGGTGTTTTATGCAAGATAAACCATAATGCATTTGCTTAAACATTCACTCCTTAAATATATGACATAGCAATAAAGTATTGCTACATAAGTTCAAAATATATTAAAATTTTGGAGATATCGATAAAAATTATCGGACATATGTAAGATACTATGTTATAATAATAATAGTATAAAGTATTTGATTTAACCCCATATCTAGCTAAAATAAGCAACTCTTATGCGCTATTCAGTACATAAATATACAATTAAATCAGTTAACATTATATGCTAACCAATACAATTTTGAGGAATTCGCACGAGCTGTCTTATTGGGCGCTAACTACAACTACTATGCTACCTAGCTTATATCTTTCTTTGTGTGTATGCTTGCGTTTGTGCTGGAGATGCAATGTGTGTAAGCAATCAAAGGGTGCAAAACAGCAATAACGCTAAAATAACTCACCACTGTCAGTCATTGTGAGTCTTGTGGGATCGTATCAACGTTATCGTTGCATTGGAAGTAAATTAGGTTGAATGCCTTTTAACTTACACTTATCTCAAGTATACTTAAAATACCGAGGGTATACCCTATAGATGGAGGGTATACCCTATAGATGGAGGGTATACCCTACCCTATAGATGGAGAATATACCCTATAGATGGAGGGTATACCCTATAGATGACCTAATTTATGTATTTATCTCTACTCGTTCATATATTTGTATCCAATACATCAGTGAAAGCGTTAGTTCTTTTATATATTAATCATATTGCAATTGCATCCATTTACTAACTAAAACATACAATTGTTTTTAACCTGCATTATTGCTGATACACTTAAGCGAAATAACATAATTTGTATAACTACGGACACTTAGTGACTTGTACATTTTTTAATTGCAACGAAATTTAGCTAATATTTACTACACATACAGATGTGACAATAAAAGAACTTAAAATGAGTTAAAGAAACTTAACATGTGCCCGACTTCACTTAAATCTAGGTTATTAGTTGAACGGAATGAATAAAGATGGAATCGATTGATGGAATTGTACCTTCGAGAAGTGATGTGGGGTTTAACCTTGAAAGATGACTAACATATTGTATACATAAAAGAGTTAACACTCCAGGAAGAAGAAAATATACAAAAATACTACATAAAGCCTGGATACATTTATACAATAAAGTATGATATATTTTAAAAATAAAAGCACACAAAAGATATTCTATTTTTTTGTCAAGTTTTGTCTCTATGATTTGTTTCAAATGTTTCACTAAATATAAAAAAAAAAATTTCCGTTGAATGTCATTATGCAAAATTATTAAATTTCTAAAGAATTTCACCGTGTCGCTGTAAACTCTATGTGTGTTTTCTGGACCCTTGTGCATAGCTTCGGCTGTGCAGTTGTCTTGTCTGCTATTTGCATGTTTTAAAATAGATTTTAAAATCTTTGCGTCCTATGACAATGTGACAAGAACACCAGATCGTGACAACTTGTCACTTCACCGAGATTCACCAGATGAAAGTGAGTTGAAAGAACCTAGTCGATGGCCACCCTCGTGATCCTGCAGCCAGTATGTCCTTACCCTGCCACGGATGGCGTTTTTCAACTCATTTTCCAGCTGAACGGATTAAGAAAAAGAAATAAAAAAAAACATTTAAAATATTTGCACTTGAATACAAACAGGAAATGCAAACATCTTTCGCTGGCTTTCGAAAGGGTCTGTTTCATTGATCAAGCAATCTTTCCTGTTTGTGTTTGAAACACACTGAACATTTATTATCCATACCAAACTGACGAATTTTACTCCGTTAAATGTATTCTTAAAAACAGATGTTTCAATCGTCATGCTATCCGTAAGAAAGTTCTGTCGAAGAAATATTCTATGTGATTTTATCCTAAATATATTATAGATACAAAAGAATGAGAGTCAATGTGATTGGTAAATAATATAAAATTGAACGAACTAGATGCAAGACTAGCTCTGTATTTTTATTCATAGGTCTTTCAGACAGAAAACAAGTTGACATGAATCACACGTGTCTGAAACAACAATAAAAAAAGTAAGTGCATTAATATGTCTGGTTGAAAGTATGGGCACACATTATTAAAGCTTACCATCAACGGGAGATCTTGTCTCTGCTCCACAAGGAAGCCACCAAGTTCACGCAGGAGGTCATGCATTGTTTCGCTGATGTGAATTTTATTTGCTAAAATAATCACAAATATGATAAAAGCCACAAATAATAGATACAAAGTTGTACTGATGTTACAGACAAGAGCAACACTGAGAAAAGTGAATCGGTAGTTTTTTCCTCATTTAATAAACGTACAGTTGGGAGCAAACTTAACTTGGTAGTCTAGTGCACTGGAGTTAACAAGAAAAGTGAACTCCAGTTCACATCGATATGCACTGGAGTTAACACTAAAGTGAACTGGAGTTCACATAGGCGTGCACTAGAATTCACATTGATGTGCACTGGAAGTGAACTGGAGTTAACTACAGTTAACAAGGTAATTTTCTTTATCACATCATGTCTGGCCTTTTCATCAGTTTATACATATTGCGATTTTCACCCCTCCCGTCTGCTCAATCAATCAATCAATCTAAAATATATTTCATATTAGATGTTACCTTTTCATATACTTTCGATAATTTAAACATTTAAGCATTATCGTTTGATGAAAATAGCATAATAATTTTAGAGCGTGAAGACCTATTATGATATTACCACATGTACCGACTTGGATCCATAGTACATGTATAAATACATGTACATGAATTGTTGGTTTAAAGTTTCAAATACTTTTATTTTAATTAAAGACGAGATCACCATTGAAGTTCCTTTACAGTGATAAAAGTATTTCGTCTACATTGAATATACAAATCTATTATTATATTATAGGTACATGCGGAAATATTACATTATATCATTGTAATATACACATCTCTGATACATGATAGCAAGTGTTTTTCTGTATTTTAACTTTGAAGAAAACAATGTACTGCCACGGACTAAGACAATATAGTTCCCTGGTACTGTGAATAAGAAAATATACTACATATAGATATATGTATTTTTCATTCATGATGTACTGTAGTTACAGGAATGCAGATCTTAATTCCAACAAAACATTTATTTAGCAACAATTAAATATGCAGGTATCCAAATTGATTTCTACAGGTAACTTTTCCCTGTCTGAACCCTGTAGCACAGGAGAAACTGTATTGCCCTGAGGGTGTGTGTAATATACAAGGATTAGGGTCTGATGTCAAACTACATTTACCTATATACATGTACCTGATCAGAACCCTTGGGCAAAATCTGACCAGAAGGTATTTGTAGAGGGGGGAATAGAGAGACAAAGAACCGTACACACACAAGCTGTTGAAATTATGTTTCTCTCTCTGCAATCGAGTGTTGGAGGGTCCTGACCTTAGAAACATCCCTATGCATCAACTAATGTATGTATATTCAGAAGGGTATCATATTTTTTTCCATTGTCTCTTAATAAATGAAGCTATCAAGAAAACCTAGACTTTCTTAAAATCACTAAAAAAAATAATATTGCTTAAAGGAAGCAGTGGCTGTTATCCAGAGGGTGTTTTCGGGCTTCAGAACCCCCCCACCCATCCTGATAATTTTCTTTAAAAAAAAATGCATTTTCACCATTTCCTCAATTATTACCCACACGGAAACCCCCCTAGGAGATTTGGAACCCCGCCCCAAGATAAGTGTCTGGATCCGCCAGTGGGAAGTGTTTAGTTTACATGCTGATCTCTAAATCTGTGTACCTAGAAAGAAAATATATTTAACTATGTGTCTAATATGAGAATCAAATATACGAATTAACTTTAAATATGTCTAAAAAATGAAACAAAATGTAATATCCAATCAAATATCTCATAATTGTATTATAAGAACACATTTCCAAAGAGTAGATGATTTATGCATAAACAATACCATAGTTATGCATATATATATATAGTGTTATTTGCTTTTAAAAATGATAAATTAACAATAAATGTTAACTGCTCCGAGTGCTTAGATCATTTTTAAAGAACAGATTTTGAGTGCGTTTGCAAAAAGGTACTAGAATTGCTTTATTGATTTAATCTTCTCGTAATTCTTCTCGATTTATTTTGAAATTTTCAAAATTTAATTTCCTCATTGACCCTCAGTTCTTTCTGCCCTGTGGCTTTTATGGACCACTGAACATACAGGTAAAAAGGTTCTATCATGGTTCAGTGACCCATTAATTTATGCTGGGGTGTGTTATCAATTAGTGTTGACTTTCTCTATCAAAATACGTTACCACAGACATTATAATGCATATTTCAACCCTACTTGGCTCTTTACATACGTAAAATAAAGAATTC
>JAULCA010346567.1:0-18880 GCA_032360845.1 Crassadoma gigantea
AGCAGAACTGTATGTATATAAAGCAGTACTGTATGTATATAAAGCAGAACTGTATGTATATAAAGCAGAACTGTATGTATATAAAGCAGTTCTGTATGTATAAAAAGCAGTACTGTATGTATATAAAGCATTACCTCTATGTATATAAAGCAGAACTGTATGTATATAAAGAAGTACTGCTTGCATATCACTTATTTATTGTGCTTTCATTTCACGGTTCTTCTTATTTGTTTATTATTATTATTATTTTCGCAAAGAGAATATTTAATAAAAAGGAAAAATACAATATTATTGTTACATTTCCACCAGTGAATGAAAGGTAAACGTAGAAACGCATACTAGAGATAAAAGATATTGAATTATAGCGTGTTTTGAAACTTGAAAACATTTCCTTAGGGTTAAGATTCTCTGTTGCACCCTCAAAGGGATATAAAGATTTTAATCCACTACTCAAATTAATAACAGTTTCAAAATTGGAGCTATTCTAAATACCAAATCAGACAATAGGTGAAGAGGGTTTAAAATAACATTTATTATTTGAAGTGTGTTAAAATATAGAAATAATGGTTATGTGAAGTGGACCAAAGTAAAGAAACTATCTTCAATATTTTTATTATTCCCTTAGTTATTTTTTTAATTCATTTTTTTTCACACCGTACCTAAGATTTATATAGATAAATAAACACTAGAAATCTTCAAACTTCAAAACTTGACGATAGCATTGATGCCAATATAAGTACGTTGAGAAAACAAAATACAAATATAAAACCACAAAACTATTGTATATCATTGTTTTATTTATATAGTGAAGCACATCTGGCAAAAATATAAGGTGAAAATAGAATGAGAAAAAATTCGGTAAGATGTTGTACATAGAAGAACAACAAGAGAAGCCCTTATTTCGATAAAATGTCTTTGAACACAAATGATGATCTACATTTTACATTTCTTTGATATAATGAAAACAGTCTTGTACTTACTCGTAACAACTCTTTGATATTCTTATTATCACAGTTCAGGACAGGCTTTATCTATGACATGTATTCAGAATCCAGATGAGAAATAACTGAATAGAAAATTGGAACAACTACTACCTAGAACTATATGTACACTGTATAGACACATATTGCCATGATTGGCTCAACAGTCTGCAGCTTAAATGAAACTGTCCTGAACACAAGTCATCATGTTCGCTATCTAATATATTGCATATATTTCCCTGAGGTACATATTTTTTGGACAGTGATTTAGCTTCTTATATTATTCTATAAAAGTAATGTTATTTGTTATCGTTTTTAATATCATAAATCTAACACGTGTTTTTCCGCAATTTGAACGTCATTGGCAAATAAATGTCATAAAAACATTGTTTCATCATTGTTTGATAATTAACCGCTACAAGTATCTCTAAGTCAAACTTGTAACACTTGACTGTACTTGGGAGCATTAAAAGCGATGCCAGATTTATGTAGTGCATACATTCTGGCAAAACAGTTACATAATGTTAATTGCCATCGTTTTGTAATAAAACCGTTCAACCGACTCAATTATCAATTCGTCTATTGGTGTAAACACGTGATTATGAAATACAAATGAAAGGCACCTGTATGCCGCTCATGTAAGTTTCGGTATACCAGTCTTAATTTGTCGTATGACATTCCCACGCGAATCTACTCATTTTCCTCGCTCTCCGATTCAGACGCCCCCTCGTGGTAGTCAGTAACATTAATGTCTTCTTGTTGCTGCCCTTCGGCATCGTCCTGCGTCTCATCGTCATCGCTCTTCACTCTTTTGAACTTTGTTCGTCTGTTTTGAAACCAAACTTTCACCTGCAGAAGAAGACAAAAATGTTAAGTGCAATTGTAATGTGCATTAAATGTCTATGATATGAAGCAAAAACGTGTATATAAATGAATTATTGGCATTATCAAATAGAACTTTGACAAACATTTTTATATTTAGGATGTTTCTGCAATGTATTCTCAAAAGTTCTTGAATGTCGCTGAAATACTTTCTTTGGTAAAATATGTCGCAAAATTGAACATTTTATTTATTATATAATTTCCCTAGACATTTCGTAAAGATGTGTGTGGATCAATGTACGGCTACCGGTTTTGTGGGTAAAAGACACGAGCGTTGGGACATTTTTCTTCCAAGCCTTTTATCATTTAGTTTGAAAGGAATTTATTGAAGTGCGTGTAAATGTGATTTATTTTGTGATGTGCTTTGCATAAATCATTAGTTTAATTGGTACCAGCCGAGCGTTTCACTGTGTGTCATAAATTGAGCTAATTTAGTTTCGTACCATTGTGTAGAATCAGAATAAAACATATTTATCATATCAAACATTATGACATTTTAACCAAAACCGTTGACAGTCATTAGTATTGATAAAGCTTGCAGTGGAGTTCCGAGTTTCATCATCAGGTCGGTTTTAAATTGAATTGTATTCTCTTGGAATAAAATTTTCTTTGAATAATTTTTTTTAAGAAAAATTGTTGTGTTAGAGTTGGCAAGAACAACTTTGTTCTCGACTCAATTAGTTTTGATGAATTATTTGCAAATATATGGCACGCGGTCGTCGTAGTAGATTTTAAGAAATATTTTTGAACATTTTTGACTTATTAGACGTTCATAGAATAAGATGAAAGATTTAATGTTTACTAAGATTAGTTAATTAAAAAGCAATCAAATAAGTTCTATTGATAACAGAAATTCGATATTTTGTTAGTCAATATAAGACGCTTTCATATAATTCATCACTAAAATATGTCGTCTTCGATCTTATAATCAGTAGACAATTTTCCAGTTGTGGAAGGGCCATCAAAGACAGAAAGGCGACCATATATCTTGGCAGTCTTTGTGAGTATAAGATTGCTGTGTTTGAGGCGGCAGTGTCAGTAAGAGTTGCTCTGACACTCTCTGTTGACTAATTACGGTCGTTTTGAAAGGTCCCTGAAACCCCGAGAGGTTTTTCAAACGTAATAAAAGCACTTTTTTGCATTCATTTAGCATAAAAAGCATGAGACGAGAGTTTAATCATTAGGAATTTATATGAATTGACAATTTGTTGAATTACCACTAAAGACCCAAAGGTGTATATCGCAGTATTTGCTTGGCGAGAACCAGTGTGTTCACGAGAAGCCCGGATAAAGGAAACCGCTCAGAGATTAAATATTCTTATGCAACGTCTTAACCTCTTGTCGATAATTTGAGTAGATCTGAACTGATATCAAACGATCAATAGCTATACAATTTTAAAAAAAATCAGAAAAAAAATGGATTAAAATTCCTACAGTTGAACGAACACATTTTTAAGTAATCGTTTTGTATAAGTATTAGGAGTAGAGTTTGTGCAAGTTATACAAAATTTATCATGTGTTATGTTCCAACATTATTTTAAATTCATATCAAGTCGTTTAAATAATGATGAACTGTTATGAACACGACCACCTATAAATTGTAACTGACGTTGTTTATGTATGTTGATTTCGACAGAACTTGGTTGATGAACATATATGTACCAAAGGCGAGTATCTAGTCAGAACGCTAGAACGTTAAAATACATGAAAATCACTAGTATATTTCTTTTTAAGTGATCACTTTGTCTCTCTGGTGATACAAAATTACCACACAATGATATGTAACGCTTTAACAGCAAAGCAAAAAAAAACATAAAATGTTCTCTTCGCATGATCTTTTCGTGACCACTTTGTAAATGATCTTTTTTATTCAATCAATATAAAATGACCATATCTGGAAGTATATTGCATCAATCTGAATCAAAAATAGTAAGGATCTGTGACACTTATAACTCATTCATTGTTGATCTGTTGTTTAATATAAATAACGAGAACACTGAGCTAGTTAAGATTGGGACACATAGTATTTTATAGAAGTATTTCAAGTGTGGAATGTCTCGTGGAAAGACATGATAGCCTACTTAGATTTTTATTTTATGAGCGTGATACTCTAAAGAGTAACTATTCTTTGCAGTTAACCCAAGGAAACTTTTTCTAACTTGCCATAGAAAGTACATGGACAATTTGTGAGTAATAAAAATTCCTTAAACAACTGGTATCATCTTTCGCCAGGATGTAAACTGGCACAATAGAATGGCTTGTTTGTGCATTAAACTCTAATTGTTATATTCAATTTGGAATCTTAAATTTTGCAAATTTGCACTCGATGAAATTGAAATTATCTTTAAAATGGTCGTGTCGTGTGAAAGATGGGACGTGGGTCGTTGTTTCTGTGATGTACGAGGTAATATGATAGCTCACTGACTGTCGATCCATCTAGTTCGTACCGACACGTGTTTTAGTACCAAAATCCTATCACGCGGCCGGACAAACAACCCCTGCCGTCAGAATAACGCCAAATTAAATGGATTAGGCCCCGATTGTAATAAAATTTGTGGCACATTATTAAAGTTATTGAAATATGATTTTAAGGTTAGACGGACGTTGGAATAGATTCTCTGTGGTGTCCATGCTCCGGGCGAGAATGACACTCTTTAAGTCTGTTGGAATCCAGCAGTTTTAAAGATTACGTTCTTAGGTAGGGTAATAACGTCTTCTGAAATTAGCCTATTAATGTTATAAATGGTGAAAGGGCCGACATTTTCTTTATCGTAGGAACAGCATTTCAGCCAGCAGGCTTCAACTTATTCATCGTTTATCACGCGAGTAATGAGACACCGCTCAACGGGAAAGTGTGGGATTTAAGAAGTCTTTAATTCTAATGTCATATAATGTATTATATATGCTATGTCTTACATAGAGTGGTGTGAATCCGACCTTGTTTATGCTCATGAATACGAATTACTTAACAGGATTATATTTAGTCCTAGTACGAAAATAAGAAAATCACACAGGCGAATTTATATACATATATATATTAGAACGAAAATGAAGAAAAAGACACTGAATTAAGTTAATAATTTGTATTAAACACCCTACTAGGAAGCTGAATTGATAAATCCACCTGAATTTGTGCGGTGTTAAGTACTCCGTTTAAATAACATTAATGATTTTTAAATTGTATTGGACTGAACTTATTATAAGTTTGTTATAACAAATATTTGATAGCTATATTTACCGTGAAGATATTTGATGACATTAAGCATATCCTCTATTCCACAAAATAGTTTCATTGCAATTATTATCGTCATCTAAATTACTCTTGTCTATTTAAATAACCAATGTGATGAAGGCCAAACTTTAAATTAATAATGCTTACAAATAAATGATTGCAAATATTATATTTAAATGTGATAATTCCATGTAAGATTTTGAATAAAACATGACCTTAGTGATACACTAAAAGATCAGATCAAAAGGTAGTGAAATATATATAGAAAAAATAATCGTAATGGTAAATGCTGATATTGATAATCCTGAAGTGAGGTTATCTAGAATATGATTGAAAAGTATGGCAGCGAATATGCCAATTAAAACAATATTAAGAACATCACTGTAAATCGAAAAATAAATATATAAACCTTTTATAATCAATGCTTTCGAGTTTTAAGGCGATAACAGTTTTCCTTTTCAAAGTTTTTATGTGGTTGCAATTGAACTTTTTATTCTTATTTGTTTACAAATATGTTTTTTTCTTTTAGATTTACAAAATACTTCAATATTTCGGAAACAAATATATATTTTTAAAGAATATGCAAATGTGTTACTTTGGAAATAATTAATGGATGCAATTAACATAATTATGAATTACTAAATTAACATACCGTACGACAAATTATAACAATTTATCTCTCATAATAGTGATGTCCTTTCTGCTGTCAAATGAATCTGTCCTGCTCTGTTTTATAAGCAGATTAAACAAATTAATTATATATGTATAACGCCTTCATGAATACACATATATATGCTTACGCTTTAAATGAAACAAATAACGGCTGGTAAGTGCAAACGTTGCTATTCATTACTTATTAATGGTTGAACCCATGTTTTATTATTCATAGTAATGATGGTAATTTGCATTAATTATGTTTGTTTTGTTGTCATGTTTCACCTTTTTTATTTTTTTTTAATTCAGACTAAATTAGGTGCATGCGTATTATAAATACATCCAAAGGATAAAATGTGTTGAGGTATTCGTTAAATATTTACTGTTTTCGCCCAGTCAAAATTTCGCCCTTCGCCAATGAAATAAGTTTTCGCCAAAATGTATTTCTCAATGCACATTAAACTACTACGTATATCATAAAGTTAACCTATATTCGCTGTTTTAGTGCATTCCTCATCATTACGGAGGGTGAAAAAGGCGAAAATTTAACTGCAGCAAAAATATACATGTGTGTGTGTATGTGTGTTCATGTAAACTTATTATTCATGAGAGCAAATAAGCGAATTATGGTGGGGTTTTTTTGCAATATCAAATAAGTTCATCTTTCAACTGATTCATTCTATATCAATATATCGACATTTTTGCTCTACATCTACTAGAATACCAAATTTCTGCGCAAAACAGATAAACCGGACATTACTTATAAGTAATGAGATGATAGTATTTAATAGCCATGAATGTCAAATAAGTAGTGTATATTGGTCATTACCTCAGCGTCATTACCATGCAGTGCATAAACATACGTCAAAAAAGTAATTTTTCATGCGCATCTGTTTGGCTTAAAAAGTTGCACTCAAACTAAGTCGTAAACATATTAAGTAAATTAATGCTTAAACCTGCAATATAATTACTGTTAATGTTTTCTACATGTAGAAAATAAATATGTTTAGGGGATGCATGAGTAAAACATTATACAGTATCTACTGGGGATGTACTTTTATATGTTCATGTTCATAAATTATATGTTTGTTTTAAATGCAATAACCAAAAAAGGGACTTGGTGGAATTAATTATTAATTAAATATCATAGTAATAATGTTCTTACACCATATACCCAAATAATGGGATGTACGTACATCAATGCAATTGTATATGTACCTTAAGATCCATTCTGTCAAATGGTAAAAATACTAAGAAAAAGATGTATTATTACCTAATGACCTAGGTTCAATCAAGATGCCAAACGTCTCAGTGACATGGCCCTTAGCGTTATTTGCATATGCAAAGTGTGTCTATAATGAATGAATATTCGTGACAGTTTAAGGACGTACGAACAAAACCCGGAGCTTGTTTATCACAACAAGGCATCAACTCCTGTACAAATTGTGTAATCTGCTTGAGAACTGACCTCTGAACAATTTAAATGACAGGCTTTCATTGTATAATGGCCATGCCTACAAGTAAGAATAGTAAGCAGGTTCTGTCTCACCTGCGTGTGACAAATTACCTGCTTGGAGGACACACCTTATTGTTTTGTCAGTCAGTCGACGTGTATATTGATAATTAAAATGACATTTATATGTACTATTTTAACATGCTTATTGGTCATTACTTTATATTAGCTTAATAATTTATCAGACTTATGAAGATAATCTCATGTCAAAGCTAATTGTCATGACACTGGTGAAGTGTTATTAATGTATTAGCATTAATTATCAGGGTATCCACCCTGCGTAGTAATATTGAGATGACAGGAACCGGTGTAACACAATCGCGGAGGTATATTGTTTTCGTGTCAAAAGTCAAATTCGTAAAAGACTCAAATGGCATTTTGCTGTTCATTTTATGAAAATAGTATTGTTATATTCAACGCTAAGGTTTTACAGTAGGAAGGAAAAACACACTGCATCTTTCCAGCACATTGCACATTTCGTAAGCCTAATGAATTCTCGAGTGCGTCTAATTAGGTTGTATGGCAGTTAGTCAGCGACCTCTGATCAAGATTACCCTGATTTCTGTAGAGTCATTTGAACGTTTGTTTCGGATGTCATTGATCCGTAGTGTAGTTAAACATTGAGAGCCTACCACTTATTTGTCAAGAGCTCTCAGAAAAAATCTATTATGGTCTATTTTAACACGCTTATCTATGTATCAAACACCACTTGGTAAGCAAGGGTCTAATTTAATTACCGGGCTATTTGTTTCGTTCTCCGGTACCGTGTTACATAACACAAGGACGAAGTGCTTCCAAGACTCCTAGTGCAATGAGTATAAATTCAAATAAGTTCAATTACCTTTATTTGGTTTCTCACTGTAAGACAAATTAGTTTCCTAAAGAACAACATTCATCAGGCAATTTGGTGCTAAGCAGAATAGTTTTGCTTTTATCTCGCGTCCTTGTTTGTCTTAGTTACGAAGGGGTTCTCTTGGGGACAATTTCTTATACTGACCACAGCAATGGTACTGTCAACTGATACCATTAAATTTCAATATAAAGTGGATGAACTTAGACATTTGTCTTTTATTTATTTATTTTTTTTCATTTTCATGCAGTTTTTTTTTCTAGCAATTTTACATACCTTAGATGCAGATCACATCTTCTGAGATTGACAAATACCAAGCAATTAATAATTTAATGAAGAATTGTTTTAAGCAATAATGGTTGTTCAATGATATTGTGTTTTTTAACATTATCATTTATTGATTAAGTCTTCTTTTTTACTTTAATATTGATAGGTCCATGTCAACAAAGATATCTTAGTTAAGGAAGACAAAAGCAGGTTAGAAGTTATCACTTTATAGTTAGACCTTCAAAAGGGTAATGAGTCTTTTTCGTTTTTCTGCACAAAATGAAGCTTGAATTGCACTTCTTCATCTAAAGGCCAAATTACAAGTGATTGAGGAGAAGAATATAATCACATCGATAATGTATGTAGTACATTTTCGGTTTGTTTTGATTTTCATATAAATAATTCACAATATCAATTTATGCTGAAAATTTTATTATTGCAATTTGTTTTGTTAGAAAATTTAATAATGAGATATTTTTTCAATTATTTTATTTTCAGTTCTACTTAACTAAGATAAAGTCAATATGGCAAGCAACACATATAGTCTTGACGCATCGTATTCATCCGTTCATAAGCAGTGAAATAATAAAGTCAGCAGGGAGCAATTTCGATCCTTGTTCGTCCAGTCAACCCTGTTGCCTACTCTATTAGCAGCCTTTTAAAACATGATAAAGTAATTTCAGGCGAAAAATATCCGTATTAAGAGCATAAAGGAACCATGGATGGATGCTGTTCTGAGATGAAGTTCGGAACACAAGGGGATGTTTGGATCGCGGCTGACATTCAAAGGGCACACACAATGCTGACAAGAGTGTGCTTATATAAATACGTCTTTGTGCTTGTGATTTTACCAGAAATAAATTCTTGGAAATCTACTAGGTTCTTAGAAAGTATGGGGAAAGAGAAAAAGAACCTAATATATTTTTTATTTTAGTTTGATAGTCATAGTACGTTTAATTATAGATTTATATATTTCATTTTAATAAAAAATACACCTGTTTGGTATTGCTGATATTGTATTCTAATAACCCTTATTTACCACAGATGAAAAACAAAAAGCAAAAAATAAAATTCAATAAGAAATTCAATTTTTTCTTCTTGAATAAGACATTGATCTCTGAACTACAAACGCAGTATTTTGTAGATTTTGATATTTTTTTTCCAGTGATTTTTATACAAGACAAACACCAAAACAACCTTTATGTCATCGAGCCAGCCTCCGTTACCGCGGATCATTGAACCGCGAAAACAGGAAATATAGGATGAATCAAATAAATGGCGAAATATAATGCGCTTTTAGATAGAAGAATATCGGTTTTAGGTATCCCGGCTAGGGATTTGCTACACTGTAAATAATAAACAGCGATGTTCACCGTTAAGATTTTTTTAATTGTAGAAAACAATAAAGATAATATAGCTGTATAAAAGTCCCCCTATGAGAGGTGTGTGTGAATATTGCTTTATCGGGAGCCCTTAATTATCAGCCTGCTGAGGGAATTGCAATTTGTTCTGTATTGGGAGACAATTTATTCTGGGTCCAACGCATCAACTATTCAAACGCCAGATAAACCAGATCATCGGGTGTTTTGTAGTGTGAAAAAAAAATGAAACTAGTTTCAAGAGTGCATTAGATGTACTTTCCTTTTGTTTCCTTTTTTTCTTTTATGGGCAAATATTAGTTTTGTCAGAAATGTAAACAAATGGTGTAAAAAAAAGCCCGGAATACGAGTTCAATGTTTAGTATTCTATAAAGGCATATCGGGTTTCTTTTCAATAGGTTTCCTATCTTTTTTTTGGAATTTTATTTTGGTTTATTTTATTTTGTGTCAGTCATATTCAGTTAAACACCTTGTCATGGTATGGCATGTGCTCAGACAAATTCATTTGTAATTTTAATTTGCGATTATATCAGAGTAATTTGTATGTAGGCGTAAAAATAGGATAGGAGAACAAAGGAGGGTGTTGTTTACACAAATTGATAAAGCAAAAAAATACTTAAGTACACACAAAGTACTTTTTTAAACTTATCCAACGGTTCACATAAGTACTTGCATATCTTTCTGTATCAAAGCACACAGATAATGAATTAGAAATGCAAAACAATATTTTGGTAATGTGTGGTTAAAAAAAATAACCCTTCTTCTCGAAAATTCCTCTTTTTTTTTTTTTTTATAAATTATCTTAATTTTAACAAATCAAAACATTTAAAGTTCAAATAACTTGAAATTGGGATTTGTTTTGTATGTTGGTGCTATTCTTATCAAGGTATTTTTTATCCAAAGGAACAGATGCTGCTTTAAAAATAATCACTTAAAATAATTTAAGACACTAGTCAAGAATGTGGATAAAAAGGTGTTTTCTTAGTAGACAAAGTCCATTTATTCTACGGTAATGCATTATATCACGTATAAAATATATTGATTAAATATGTAACAATACTCGACTTTTTATTAACAGTCCCTCACCTGAGTTTCTGTCAGACCAAGTTTGGCCGCCAAATCTTTCCTTTCCTGTCCGACCACATAATGATTCTTCTCAAATGCATGTTCTAATTTTAGAAGTTGTGACGGTGAAAATGCTGTTCGGATGCGTTTCGGTTTCCGGTAAGGATGGAAGTAAAAGCTGGGATCTTGGTGACCTAAAGGAACAAATAAATGCATACATTTAAAGATTTTTTGTTTGCGTTTAGCATTCATCGCTAGATGGCACACAAGTATTGAAAAAACGGTGCTTAAAAGCAAAATGAATCCACTATCTCTTTGATTGTGTTAATGAAATCAGATATTTACATTATTTGCTACAAGAAATGGCAGACGATCCATGGATAAAGAATGCACAGATTGCAATTGTATGTGTATTTAAGTAAGAGTAGCTACAAAGCCTGACCAATTTATCAATTATTTTGTTCAATTCAAGGGTAATAGATAAACGTTTACTTGATTTATAAATCTATAAGTAATCTTGTAAAGACAAAATACGTTTTAGTTCATTTCTAAACCTCAATGCCACCTCCAATAATTTTAGTGGCTTTACTACAATTGGCATCGTTCATTGACGTCATATTATATTTGTTTAAAGCAACGTATGACTGGGATTGATTGCCCTAATTATTGTGTGTGTGAAAGTCTTCCATCACCGTTAGCCAGAAAACGATGATGTGGTTTGTCGATTTTTGCTAAAACCAGAATGATTGACTAAAGTGAAAACACGTTAAAGATCCGTGTTACTAAAATAATCGTCATAACTCGCTATAAATCACAATAATTCTAGTTAAATGGGGTTTAAGCTTCGTTCAATATCAACATCCATGTGGTTTATTGCATTTGAAATACGAATCGGTTCTAAAGATAGAAGTTGCATTCCCTAGGCTTCTTAAAATGAGTTATTTCTTGTCTGAAACAAGACCCTAATGCGTCGACGGAATGCAACGATTTCCGATAAATTGCTTTCAAAGCAATGTAAGTCGAACTGCAATGGCAGATTTTTATAAAAAAAAATATAATTCCTATTAGTTGAACATCACAAATATTATCATTATAAACCAAATGAAATTTACAGTAAATAATTTTGTTTGTTGTATACATCTTAAATGAAATAATATATACTCCAGGACACAATTTTGAAGCAGAAAAATAAAATCCAAGAAGGCACCAAAACAAAAGGAAAGGCATCATGACCTCCACGATACCATAACAGATGTTACCGACGTGAAGCATATTTGACCGAAGAAACTGTGTTGCACATGATCTTGGTTCACCAAATTGCTATTTAAGGTCAATTGTACCAACACAGTTATAACTGCATAGAAGAGTTCAACTTCCTCTCAGAGATAGTTTCCATTACTTTGAGTGTTCTCTGGCTGAGTGTTTAGACTTCCCTATTACAGTCCATAAACTGGACATCGCTTTTGATGCTCAGCTGATACAATATACTTCCGGTAAATCAACATTGGCAAAGTTTAGATTGTGCAATGTTAATGTCCTGAGCTCGACCCCTGAGTTTTGCTTATTATCTATTTTATTTTATTTCTGTTTTCAAACATTCAAATCATTCCGTACAACTTTTTTTCCATAATATACAGAGAAACAAGCGATTTTACGGATAATTTCCTTTTGAAATGGACAGCGGAAATTGTTATTTTATAATTTTACATGTTCGTAATCTTTACCTTTCAAATGATTAAGCATTTCTATAAATAATATTTGAAATAGAAACAAATGTTATTTAATAACACTTTCAACATTTGCTTCAAGTTTGATTTGTATCGGAAATGCCTAGTGATGGAGCGCGCGGTGGTTCTACTGTAGTATGCGGTAGGCGAGTAGTAATGACGGTAACAGTCAGAGAACGGCTAGGGTTTCCAAGTCTAAACTTATCTACAATCGTCCAAGCCATATATCTTCCCAAACCTAATGAACGTCACAAACTCCTATTGGCTAACATCTAAAAGAAAGATAATGGTTTCCCGTGGATCTCCTCCCTACGTATTACCTCTCGCTAATTATCCCCTCATCTTCGTATAGTGTTAACGCCAGTAAGTCACAATTACTGCGCTCTCCCCTAACGTATAACTCTAACTCCCAAAATTAGCATTGTCACTCCGGACAAATATACTCTAAACGTACCCACAAATAAGGAAATATAGCTGAGATAATCACACGTTTTACTCCCAAATAGACAATAGAGTAGTACTTATAATTCTGAGTCATTTAAAAGTGAGGTTTTCGATATGGTGAGAAATCTGCTAAGCATTTGGAACACGCAAGCGGGGGAAACTATACAATTTGTATAAAATCGTATTGTTATGGAAAACACTAAATGCCCGTAAAATTGGAAGGTAATAGCACGCGAGAGAGATTATACTGAGTTTTTTTTAGTTTTTTTTTTTTAGTTTTTTTTTCTTCTGTGGGAAATTGAGAATTTTGTTTTGACAATCCGGCTTAATTTTTACCTGCGTATTTGAGGTAGAAAGTGAAAAGCTTAGCACTCACTAGTTTTAAACATTGGCAAATAACTGCATGTTGGTATGTTGAATTATTTTAATTTTTTTAGTTGTAATTGTATCAGGTTTTGGGATATTTTAGAAATGGAATAGTAAGTTTCAGACTTTTGTTTTTATTTTGTATTTTAAGCCATTTTAAAATTTAGTCGCATTACAAAATGATTAAAAGCAAACTATAAATTTTAAAATTCATTTTCGTCAATTAAAAACAAAAAGGAAAGAAAAATCATAAATAACTTTTTTTAATGAAACATAATCTCGCTCAAGGATCTGCGAAATTAAGTAATCATTTGTTTCATATGCAATCTGTAACAATTTCGTTTTGTAATTTTGTCTATATAAATGGTCCTAAAATGTTAGACTATTTGAGATGTAAACATTTTATATTAAATATCACGATTCTTCTTTACAAGTTGTTTTAAACAGTTTAGTATTTATTCCTGCTGTCTAACGCTGCCAGCGCACTACAAACATGCTTTACCTTAATCAGCTGATCATTAACGTAGGCATTATATTTATAATCACAGTTTTGCGCTATTGAGAACACAATGCAATGTTTAATATATTTTTCTTAATTTGTTGCCGTTAACGCTCCTTCCCAAGTTATTAGTATTAATTACAAAGCCATTTCATTGTCAACTCTGTCAACACCGGTGGAGCATGCCTCCTAATAGCTAAAAGATATTAACTCGGGTTCACAAGAAAGATCGATGATTAAATTAAATGCTATGAATAACAATTAACCACGCAGTCAAATTGGTGCTTATCATGAACAAATAATTGTCAGATGTTTTTCGCAAGACGAACTATTGATTTAATTAGGTCTCTAACATATCAATTAAATTAAATAACAATCAACCATAGTTTAAATGTGAGGGTTGTTTAGATACATGCATTTGTTCAAATTTAATACTCTTTGCTTCAGTCATACTGTTCGCAACAATAAATAATAATCGGCATCAGTTTTCATCTAAATAATTGATGCGTCACCAAGATACATTTCTGTGGATATCCTTTTTTTCATATCCTTTAAACATTATCCAACCCGCTTCAATGTAATATATACATTTACTGTTAAGTTATGTATGATGGATTGGAAATGCTCGTTACAATTATTAGTATGAAATGTCGTATTTATTGAAGAAAAAAAGAAAACACACAGAGCATTATATAAAAAAATCTTTCTTTTTTAATTTGAATTTATCTTTTTCCAAATATTGTGAAATTCCTAATTAATTTATAAAATAAACATATACAAATTAAGAAAAAAATAGAGTTGGTTCAACATTTCCCCTCAAAAAATAGTAAACATATAAACATCCTATAATTGTATCCGGACTTGCTTTCCTTTTAGAAGGTACACACAACTTGCTCCATTACACCATGTTACTAACATCCAGTGGATGTATTGTTTCCGGTTTCCCGGTGTGACCGTTTCCGACTGACAAATGAGCATGAAGGGTCATTCTATCCTTACAAAAAGTACATAATATTAAAACAAATGTTTTCTTTCCTGTTCATGTGGTTGTTTTCTTTGAATTACAATCCATAGACCATATACGAGTTTTGGTATTTCCATCTTAGCGTTTACTTTACAAACATATTCACTTTTAAAAATACAAAATTAATTTTCATACAAAGAATTCTATTTTAATTTTAATTGTAATTTTTTATCAATGTTTTGTTGCTGCATACAAACCACGTTATTATTTAAATTAAGGAAATTCTGTTTTTGTTTTTTTTGTTCTTTTTTAATGAATTTGTTTTTAAAATAATGTCAACCAATTTTGAGTATAGAAATGAAAGTAAACATATGTTTTTGAATTATAAATTTCAGCATACTAAAATACGGGAGCAGAAGTTGTTTTCAGCAATCATCCAAACACAAATTACTCAAAATTTCAGGTGTATGATACCATAAACCCTATGCATCTTTTGTAATATGTAAAGAAAAGCAGTATTGTGGGAGTTTAACTTCTTCATAATATAATATTTCCCCCTTTTTGCGTTTGTTGTGAAAAAAAAGTTTTGAGGTAAATTCTTATTTGAATAAACATACTCCTTGGTCAACTTGTCCCAGAACAAAAATATGGGGAAATCAACCAAATGCCAAACCCTGAAGCCGTGTACTTAACGAATAAGTGCCGTCATCAAGGTTAACAAGTGTTTTTCTATCTACAACTTAGTTTTTACAGTTTATTTTATCTTTGCCCTTTCCGAAAATGCAAAGATGTTTTGGTCCCACCCGAAAAAGTGTCAATCTCTCCTGGAACAATAGATAATTGGTTCTCTCTGATAGGTTACGGAGTATTTGCCCATCTACCATAGGTCCTATTCTTTCTCTGTGACTCCTTTGCCCTTTGGAGAAAGTACAAGAAAGGAAAGAAAGGAATTCTGTGAAAATGGTTTTAAATTAGGAAAAATCAAGCACTTTTGCTTAAACAGGGTTACTTAGTATCTGACCATATAACAGTTGTTTCTATCGATTTCCGATTAATCTTTTGCCCTTTCCGGTTTTGTAAAGAATAAATGCTGTTTGTGGTGGTGAAAATGTCAACCGTTCTTCTTGCTGAGGTCTATTATTTACTTCTTGAGTAGGATTACAAAGTGTTTGTCCATTTCGTACATGTTTCTAATTTCTGGGAGCTCCTTTGCCCTTTGGCATTGTTCTGATGTTAGGGGGAGTAAAGCAAGCCAACCGGTACAACCAAGAAGGTCATGTTTGTTCTTTAGTCTTGAATCAACATCGTTGAAGATTTAGCGCAAATAATGTTGACCTTGTAGTATTTAGTATTCTAAGATTTACTTTGGTCTCTGAGGGGACATTCATGGAAATTAGTATAGGATATGAAATAAATAAGGCTGGATTTCTATGAATCTTTGTAAAACGTTCCTTCCCACAATTTTGTTAATCATTAATTTACCTTTAACCTTCGTTTACAATCCCCACTCCTCATAGATGGACTCCTGGCCTCATTTACAAGAGATGAATAAGTTTGTCACTAATAAGGGTGTATGTCGATGACTATCAGGTACTGGGTAGTGGAAGTGCTTATTGATGATTGTCACAATACTCTCTGGGCAAACGGTGAACGCCCAGTCTTTGTACAAACCCTTATCACTTCAAGATTTTAAAAATCTTACGAAACAGTTCTCATCAAATATATTTCTGTATAGCGTTTTTCTTTAATCATTGAAATTCGGATCAAATTGGACAAGTGCTTGACAAGACGCGGTGTGTCACTGAATACTGGAGTGTCAAACGGGATTTTGAAACATAGTTCATCCAACCTTTCATAAAAGGCTCTCAAGACATTTTCAATAATAAATATAAGAATATGAGATATGGGTAAATTGTACTTTTAATTTGTCAGTTGAAATTGCTGGCATCATTTCGTAAAATTGCTGATAAGTACATATGACGCTTTACAGTAAGTTTTGACATAGGACCTCACTGAAAACGAGTGTCGTGTAGCGCAATCCTATACAAATACTGATCATATAAATGATTTATATTGACATAATTTTTTTTTTAAATGTATTCTACATTATCACGTTTAAAATGCTATTACCTCTGTGCGCATGCAAAAATATGTCCTGGATTAAAAAAAAGAGAGAAAAAAAATACTTTTAACAAATTCTAAGAGGTAAATACCATATACAACATTCTTTAAAGTGACGTTCTCAGCATTTTGTTCTATTGTCACTTTGCATATTGTCCTTTTTCAATTCAATTTCACTAAAATATCGATTCATTATAACGAGTTATTCATATACCTGAATATGTAATTTTAATATTTACAAATACTTTATGCTTGTTTATTTTTAGCGTTATAGAGTTATTTATTACGGAATTCTCCTTCACTACTTTCACGAACATTCGTATTATTTTGTTCAGTGACATAATTAAAAAAGTATTTTATTATCTGATATTTCACTTTAACCAAACGTAGCCATGAAACATTTAACTAATATACTTGTTTGCTTATATATATAATGACATTGTATTAACCCCTTTTTACACGATTTCCTCAACGACGAGATCTAATTAATAAATACAATCAGTAAATATGTAAGGATGGTAAACTGACATTGGTAACAGTGTTGTGGTAAGTTGTGTCGTCATTGATTGTGTAAACTGAATATTGGTGG
This sequence comes from Crassadoma gigantea, assembly GCA_032360845.1. Lineage (NCBI taxonomy): Eukaryota > Metazoa > Mollusca > Bivalvia > Pectinida > Pectinidae > Crassadoma > Crassadoma gigantea. The sequence goes on from JAULCA010346567.1 coordinate 17,533, forward strand.
TAAAACAGTTCAAATTAAAGGTAAAGGCGGTGCCGGAGTATTTCAAACAGAAAAAAATCAGTAATGATAAACTGGTATAAAGCTGTGAGGTGTTCTTGTGTGGGTCGAAACCACCAAAGACACAAGAATGTTGTCTCAAACAAATGATTGAAGATTGTGAAGAAAAACAATTAAACTGACAATTGATATTTAATGACGGCATGGTTCGTGAATTTCGTGATTTTCTATACAAACCTGGTGATTCTTTATAAAGCGACCGGTGTTCCTGTGCATGTTATACCTAATTAGACAATAAGAGACCAACCTTGCTACCACAGGTCACTTCTTATCACATGCTGTAAAAACACTAGCTACATAAGTTAACCCTCTACCTGGCTTTTGACAGACATGCCTTTCACAAGTTGTAAGCTTAAACATACTTCTTTCACAATGTTCTTGTATATTGTATAGCAGATTTTCCAACACATTTGATAACATATGTAATTCATTTAAGTACAGAGGACTGCATGCATTCATATGCAGTGTAATGATTAACTTATTAGCACATTTTCAGCTACGCCGAAGAAACGCTTAAGCTGACCATAATTTTGGTTTCTTTGGACAAAGTCTTCCTAATTAATTCTCGTTTTCGTTGGTTTGACAGGCTCGCGTCCTGGTTAGGATAATTAATTTTGTCTTTGTGCTCAAGCTACTGGAACTAAAATAACAATATGCTCAGTTTAATGGCCTACCCTGACTGGCAACTCGTATCCAGTTGCAAAGACAGCACCGGTAACAGATGCGTCGCCATGTTTCCTTTCAGTCACAATATTGTTCCAAGATGTGTGATTTCAAAGCACGAGGTCAAACAAATAAATATGACAACGAAGAATGTACGCTTAAAAGTGCCACAGGAGTAGGACAAAACTAGCAGTGTCAAACTGATTAAATGAAACATGTTTTCCAGAATGACAAATAATTACAAATGTTATTTTGACAACAATTTTCAATTTAGAAGCAAAATATTCGATAAACAACTGTGAAAAAAAAAACTAAAAAGAAATTATCTGTTTTTAAGTGATTTTTATTTTGTGATAAAATTAATCTATCCATGTCAAATATTTTATTTTCATGATTTGTACTTTAAACTATTGATGTTATATTTACATGTATATATGTTGTCATCCAATTCATTAACATTATGTGGGGGTGACTACGTCAAAGATTAAGATAAGTCGTATCTTGCTATAGCAAAAATAAATTTTGGCCTATGTTATTGTTGTCAAACAATTGGGAATTATATTAAACGTCACTGATATAGACATTCCACACTATTTGTGACCAATATATTGATATCTTCATTACTTTA
>JAULCA010346568.1:0-12396 GCA_032360845.1 Crassadoma gigantea
AAAATGGACTCATCCATATCAATGCATGGTAGAGTCTACTAAAGTTACATAGGGGTGAAAGGGTTAACAGGTAAAAAGGGAGACAACTCAGTGAAAGGTTGGAGAAAGCATTATGGTTCTAGAACTTACATCTTTTCCAGTAGTTGAGTATTCTCCAACAACACAAAAGTAACATATATTTAAAATTAGACGTTCTACTAAACGTAAACCTATTACAAATGTTGACTACCATTTTCATTCATTTACATGTTACCATGGTAATCTTTTATTATACAATATAATTATATTGACTGCCTCATTTATCACAGGGTAATTTCTTGTTTCAATGATTGCTGATGCAAAAAAGAAATACAACTTTAATTTTAAGGGTAAATAAAAAAGTACTTTGGGCAATATCTATTAACTTTGAATATTGATCTAACAGCCTACAATCTGTTTTGGATTTTTAACAAAACGTGCCTTCATCTAACTGTTATGAAATCAGGTACAGTTGTACCTTAAGTTACTCAAGTTAAAAATGGTGGCAGTTATAAAACTGTGTGTGTCCTTGAACAGCTAAAGCATCACTTATTCTGTGTTGCATAGGGTTCATAAGGGTATTGACAGTCCACATTCTTTAACAAGTGTGTTGGCTTACGGATGGAGGCTATTTTTGGCAGTTACGGCAATTCTGAACTCTCCTGTCTTAGTGAGTTCATCCCACAAGTGTTAATTGAATGGGAACAAGTTGGGGCTATTATGGAGGCCTGTCATAGGAACAATGTTATGTTTTGCAAGAAAGTCCCTATAGTCTCTGGCAATGTGTGGCCTCAAAATATCCTGCTGCAGAGTGAGATGATGACTCCTAACAAAAGGCACAATATGGGGCCTTTGGATCTCATCTTGATAGAGCATAGCTATTAAATTCCCATTAACAATCACTAAAAGTGTCTTCAAACCATACAAAATCCTTCTCAAACCATAACCAATACACCCCCAAATCTGTCATGTTCCATAATACAGGCGTCAGCAAATTACTTGCCTGTTGTACAAGTAGACAGCCATCTGCTCTAAAGATAGTGAATTTACATTACTGAGACAATGTATAAACGGTTACCCTTTCTGTCTACAATAGTAACAATAACATTGACTTTTTACTAGGATAGGTATTCATAAGCAACTGAACGTTACCTAGCCTCCTAACACTTGTATCCCCTATATCAATATCAACAATAAAACAGCTTTTATTGACTGCTCTTTTCAGCAGCTCAAGTCAAACAGTTTCTGGGGACACATCAATGGTGTCCTACTCAGGTATAAAGCAGATCATTAATATTTTCACTATACTTTCACCTTGAACTTCACAACTACTGATAGGTCATACTTTAATAAGAGGTCCAATGAGCCTGTAGCACTCACCTGGTATTAATCTCACAATTTTGCAACCTTAAAATTGGACTAAAATAAAGCTACAAGCAAAATATCACAGTTTGAGTTTTGACTTAAAGTCATTCAGAAGAATCTGTTAAACAATTAAAACACATTTGACCATGCACTGTGACCTTAAAAGTCAAACATGGAAATGAAGATGAATATTCAACTCGCCAAATAACACCACCCTATATCTGACTGTGATGAATGTATTTTAAGTTTATACTGACAAAGTTTACGATACTATAATGTCCTTACATTTCACATTCATGAGAAAAGTGAAGTTTTTGACCACAGAAGGTCGAAATAGAAAATTGTTAAAAGAGGTAATGTTTGTGAAGATTGTGTTAAGTTTTGTGAGACACAACAATGTATTATATACGTATTAAAAACACAGAGACAGATTCCTATTTACTCATCAGTCCCTCCTTTACTCACCAAGTAATAGCTAGTATAATAATTGTCATTTCATTACATTTTAATATCTAGTGATGTTATGAAAATGTATACATGTTAAAAACATAAAAACACATTTTCGTTACAGTGATTATAATTTGTCTTTAATTACTCTGACAGGCAACTCTTCAATAACTCTGACAGGCAAATCTTCAATAAATCTACAGGTTTTATGAAATGGCACATCATCTAAAGATCATTTATCAATCTATGTCACTAATAGCTATCATTTTTCTATTTTTAATCTGCTTAAAAATAAATCCATTATAAACATATAACATAATTCAAAATCCAATGTTTAATTGCAATAGGAGTCTTTAATTATGACTTATAATTAAGTGGGTTGAGATTAAGCTTTTTTAATATGATTTATAAGTGGGTTGAGATTAAGCTTTTTTAATATGATTTATAAGTGGGTTGAGATTAGGTTTTTTTTAACATGACTTATAAGTGGGTTGAGATTAGGTTTTTTAATATGATTTATAAGTGGGTTGAGATTAGTTTTTTTTTAACATGACTTATAAGTGGGTTGAGATTAGGTTTTTTAATATGATTTATAAGTGGGTTGAGATTAAGGTTTTTAATATGACTAATAAGTGGGTTGAGATTAAGGTTTTTTAATATGACTTATAAGTGGGTTGAGATTAGGGTTTTTAATATGACTTATAAGTGGGTTGAGATTAGGGTAACCATTATCATCTTTAACCATAAATGGTTATTATAATCACTAAATACATTATATATATACATGTATATGCATTGGACGAATTGCAATGGTTGGTTATAATTAGCAGTGTGCAAAATACTGCTTGCACTATATTTAATTTTAGTCATCTGCAGGTATGTGTACGCATAACAGTATGTGTTGAACATTCCAGGAATGCATCCCTGACATAAATTTAAATACTTAACATTACAAGCAGTGTTTACCTGGATCAAAATATCATGCACCTCTGTATACACTGGAGGATATTCTCAGAGTAAGGTATAGTCATGGTAACATTATATTTATATTTATGTTAGAGATTTATCATCATCCTTCTTCAGTTTATTCCCAATTGAAAATAAACCCATTGGTAAAAATCAATTATGTGATTTATAAAAAATAAAACAATTATTAAACATCAAACCACATCTATCTACATGTTAAACTCCACAGAGACCAGAAAGGCATTAAAACATCCAAACACATTAAAATCATTTGTACAGTTAACATGAACAATCAAGATCCTCAGACGAGGATGGACAAAGCTATAGCTATGAAACTTGTAACAGAAATAAAAAGAAGACTCACCTTCTTCGAAATATTATTCTCTACATTTACCATGTATTATCTGCATATATAAACTGTCTTACGTCTGGCACATAGCCTGCTGTTGACATTACTATGAATTAACACCTATCCTTGGGATAAAAAAAAAAGTAACTCTGTAAATAACATTCAATGTATTTACACTCTGATATACATTGCTTTGCTTCCTAGTGCTACAGTACTAGCAACTAGATAATTCCAGAACATTTGAACTCAATATAACTTAATTTATTTTTCTTTTAAAATGTGATATAAATGAAATCCCAGAAGGACAAGATTGTGAGGTGATATGTGAGGATTATGTGTAGATTCAATCATTTTTTTAATAAAAAAAAATCAAATTCAAGAGTCATTTGACAATTTTAATTTGTTGTCTTGCTGACCCTCTGTATCTGCTTTCAGTATTATATGACATGGTGAGGATTGTGAATTGAATGATAATGTAAGGATTGAGTGTTGATATCGTAAGGATTGTGCTATCAGATATTTGGAGTATAATGTTGTAAGGTTGCTAAGATTGTGTTGCAAATGTCAGTATCGTGAGATGTTAAGAGGAATGTTTTATAGTTCATAGCATCAACAGGTTGAACATGTATATTATTTTGTGTTTGTGGACACTCAAGATAAATTTGAACAGTTCTAAGTGGAATCAATTCATACATGCCATATCTAACGATTTTGGCGTGAGACTCACAAAAACTGCTTCAGAAAAAATCCTGCGTGAGACTCACGAAAACTGCTTCAGAAAAAATCCTCACGATGTGAGACACAAAGTATTTAAAACTATCCTTATGGAAATGGTTTTCTGACATCACACTGCCATCAACTGACATCATACTGGCAACACACTGGCAGCACACTGGTAACAGTGGTATTTTTCATAAGGGTACGTTACATTGTATATTACATTCTACTTTAGAGAAAAAATCTAACTATTTTTGAGCTAATCTCACTAAAAATAATCACTGATCTCACTATTTTGCACCAGAAAGTTATGGCATGTATACTAATTAATATATATATTGTTATTTTGAATCAGGCTACAGAACTGTATAAGTCTGTAGAATTTTCATAACCCAATGGAATGAAATCATGGTATATTACCAAATCAACTGTGTAAATCTTATAGGTTAATTTATTTTCCCAGACAGTTACTACTCTAATGTCTCCTATAAATGATGGTATGCCAACACTGAACTACATTGATTTATGAGTGTGTGTAGAGACTTCCAGGATTGACAGTGTTTAAGTCATTACTCGACTCAATCTCAGATGAATTTACAAGTAGCTATATAGTCACCGGTACAACCTATATTGAACTTCATTTTACTTTGTAAATCCAACTGTATTGATGAAATACTTGTCATAATTTTTGCATGCAAACATGCTATAACTATCCATTATTTATATCACAATATAACAAAGTTGAAATCATCCTGCCTGTCAGAATTATTTGCATGAAGTTATATTACCATGCAATGTCCACTTCCGAACACACAGGATGGAAGAAAGGGCAAGGAAGTGTACGTGGGACTCCATAAAGTTGTGAAATATTTCAATTCACTAACAGTAAATCTACCTTCTAAACCTGACAGTGCAAGTTAAAAAACTTTCAATCTGAGATTTTAAAAAAAGTTTCTTTTTTGTTTTGTTTTGAGATCTTTCCCATTTCTTCTGACTATCATTTCTAAGGAAGTACCAACATTTTAGTCTGGTCCTTACTTGATCGGTAACAGGTAAGGGTCTCCCTGGGTATAAAAAGTGAAGTACATGTACCTGTCAAACCAGTTATCATTTGTTCAACATAAATATATGCACAAGGTAACACTTCTATACTTTATAGACAGAACACGTTCACCATTTTGAACAGATCAGTTTTATTAACAGATCAGTTGAATAAAACTAAAATGAAACACATCAAGGATATCATTTATCTAAGAAAAAGTGATACATGTACGACCAATCAAAATATCTAATGCACAATCCCTGTACCCACCCAAGCCCCCCCCCCACACACACACACACACAAAAACAGCCCTGAAAGAAACAAACATACAACTAACGCTAATGCCTACCTTTTAGATATCCAACTACATTGTAGTAAAAACATCCTGGCCTGTATTCATGAAACTGTTCTCATTCTCAAACATGGATTGTGCTCAAGCCTTATTTTTCATTTTTTCTTATCAGTGATAAATTGATAAACACAATCCTTTTTCGTCAACGATTTGAAAACAAAATTCAAGAAAGTAAATGTTTTCAATTTTTATATTTAATTACTCTGTGAAAACAATAGTAGGGTGTGATGCATAACAAAAGGTGAGACACCTTGAGACAAAAACAGGCAACAAAATCAATAACAGTGGATAACAATTGTCCTGTCGTTGTGAATTCCCACGTAGCTCAAAAATCACATCCACTAAAGGAGAGTTCTGAATGCTAGAGACTTGGAATGTAAATCCAAAAAAATATTGGCAATTACAAATGATGGGTGGGTGGAACAGACATAACTAAAATAAAATGATCAGTACAATGATTGGATGTTGGTATTGTTTTGGCAGAACTTATGTACAGATTTTATGTCCTTGATTAAAACACTTCACCGTGATTTCTGCTGTTTACCCAGCAATATAAAGGCATACGATGATAAGCTATATGCTTATAATTAATAAACAAGCCAAGTGGATTGATTTGTCTTCCATTGACCATCAATGCACATATCAGAGAAACTACGGTAACTTAAACGCATAAAAGTTTAACCCTTTCACCACTGTAGACCATAATGGACTCATCCAGATCAATGCATGGTACAGTCTACTAAAGTTAAAAAGGGGTGAAAGGGTTACTGTTGCTGGAGTTGCTGGAGTTGAGATTTACTACCTAAGATGCATCTATGATCCAAGTTTGGTTGGTCTAGCACTTATACTTTCAGTGAACCTAAGTTAAACACAAAAACGTAATGTTGACATCTCTGCTGCCGTCGACAGAAAAGCATCACCTTAGTCTCACTTCCTCTACTCCGTGGCAGCAAGACAAAGAAACTGCTGTCCTTCTATGACAAAACACTTACTTCAATTTGCTTCAGGCCTTGTAAGGCAAGTTTAATATTCTTGTTCGATTTGATACACAGCTTTGAAAGACACTTTTAATCAAAGCAATGTCATCACAGCTTAAGCTCATGAACTAAATGGGGTTAATCGAGTCAAATTTGATGTAACAAACCTGTAAGTGAAATTTCACAGTAAACAGTTGCAGAATCTATTTAAGCCAAAAGCATGAAAAGACATTATTCCCTACATGAGACAGGAAGATTCATGATCATCTGTATATCACCAGAAAATCTAAGAACATGACTAGTACCTACATACATGTACATGCAAGAATCACTAGTTACTAGAAAAGGAATGAAATACTTAGAATAGAGTAATACAAGACAATTTGGTGAATTACAGTCCCCCACCAGATATGAAATTGTATGTCAAGAATTCACAGATGATTAATTCATAATAAACTTGTAGTGTAGGAGATATAGCCTGGCTAACTTTTTATTTGATGTAGGTCAAAGGTCAAAATGTAGGTCAGAATGACCTACTTTTGATACATGACACACTGCTTTACCAAGGTGAACCTATACACGAAGTATGAAGTTCCAGTGACAAGCAGTGTAGGAGATAGAGCCTGGACAAACTTTTTGATGTAGGTCAAAGGTCAAAATGTAGGTCAGAGTGACCTACTTTTGATACATAACACACACCCTCACCAAGGTGAACCCATACACCAAGTATGAAGTTCCAGTGACAAGTAGTGTAGGAGAGAGAGCCCTAACAAGAAAGTGGAAGGACAGGCGGACATGACGCAAAACTAGTCTCCCCCAGTTCTCGGTGGGGGACTTATATTCCGGAAAGGGGTAAAATAAAATGTGTAAGAGTAAAATAACCTAGACATGAGTAAAATAAAACGTACATGGTTATTTTATTCTACACGTTTTATTTTACCCCTTTCTGAGTTATTTTACCACTTTCTGAGTATTTCTGAGTATTCATTGATGAAAAATATACAATCTTGTCTGTTTAATACAAAACATCTCTTTTTATGGTATCTATTTATCTAAATTTATAGAAGATCCTTTTTTCATTGATCTAAAATGTTTTGAGCAATGGAAACTTTTACCCATCATAGGATATATATTGAGATAACATTTCAATTGCAGGCAACAATTGACCAACATTTCAAGGCACTTACCTCATTCCTCAATCAATCCCTGCTGGATACAATATGTTTGAAATGTTTTATTAAGTTGCCTCGTGGTTTGATGTCCCCAATACTGTGTTTAACAAGATAAGTCAGCCATTTGAGATCAGCCTGTGGATGTAATTTCTTCACAAATTCCAGAAAAAATGGAGATGCAATGAATATTTGTCAAAGTCATCTTTGATCCTTCTTCATCAATTGACAAGAAAAGGGTCTGAAACAAACAAGGATGAAAAGTAAATTCTTTGTTGCAACATTATTTTTAAATATATATATCATGTACAATTTTAGTAAAACATTTGGAAGCTCCATTTGATCACCAGTAATTTATGTTTTACAATTTAATAGCAGGATATTACATTGTACAAGCATTCTGTAATACCAGGAAATGAGTAAAACTCATTTGAAAATAATTCTATGAAATATGAGCAATATTTAATGGATCTAGTCACAAAACGGAAATTCTACGAAAGGTAGTTTGATAAATTATATTTTAGATTGCTAACAAGGTCAAGGATTTTTACAACAGAGAAACCTGTTGAGCTGTATACCACATGACCAGAGGGACACAAAGTAATACATAGAAGTTTACTACAAATAAAAAGACTTTACCAGTGTGACGGTATTTTATTACATGATTAGGCAGAGAGTATTGTATTTCTCTTCTTACTTACATGATAACATTATACATTCTATATTGAAGATACTTTTTTTTTAAATGTCCATCCCCTATCATGTAGAGTCTGTGACAGTACTCTAGGCCTCCATACCACTGGATTCTGTCCAACTTCTGGACAAGAAGTGAAACAACTAAAATCTAGTTCTGAACCTGCTATGATGTGAGCCTCATTAACAGAATGATTTCTGTCGACCCTACGCCTCAAAGTTCCTTTAAACACATTTACATCTGTCACATCTAGAGTCAGATATATACCACATCTAAGTTTGCCAAAGAAATTGATAAACATAATACCCGACTCAAGCTATTTTTGGTACTTAAAATCACAAAGCACATGCTTTTCTTGTCTTTTTTTCATTTTATAAATTTTTCTGTGAATTATTACATCACAATTAATACATCACAATAAATGTGTAACATCTTCATGTGCAGTTCAGTTAGTTAGATTGAAATGATTAAACCTATGATTTTCGATCCATATGACTATAAATGGTATACCAAGATTGTTTTGCCATAGCTTAACTTTCGGTCATATTTTGCCGTTAGTGATGAGGGTGAATTTATCAAGGTACTTAATGTCAGTACACAGCGTAACCTTAAGGTAATTACATTTAAGTGATGGGTGAAACATACACTGGGCGAACAGGGATTTTTCTAGTGAAGGGCGAAAAATTGACGAACCAAAAGTTATTCCTCTAAATATATTTTTGAGAAATTAATCAATGATCTCCGCAATGTTTTTTTAAATCAGGAAATGACCGTTGGAATGTCTTGTATGATGCGATTTTATTCATCAGTGATCAACAAAGCCAAGCCTCATGTAATCCTTTACAGGAAATCAAGGCAGACAGAACTTCCTGTCCACTGAATTCTTGTTCAGATATGAGTTGACAAGTCAGGAGAATTTGCGGAGCATTTAAACTCTGATCCATCAGTACGGGTGTGGACGTGCAGGAAGTGATGTGATGAAAACAAGTACACCATCAGCCTGGCCAGCCTGTCTAACCCACGCTTCAGTAACAACACTGGTCTTCTAGTCAGAGACTAATACATTTCAGCAAGGAATAGTCGAAGTCGTTCTATGGACTTGTATAAAAAAATGTTTCACATGATCATTTGATAGTAAGACTGTATGATGAGAACATTCCTTACAAATTTCCTTAAAATAGAGATATATTACAGGCTAACTTTGTTTTAAGTACAAACAGGAATTGAAAATAATTTTACAGATATATGGTTTCTGCAAAATGTCAATGGAATTGGTTCAGGGGATTCTGAGAATTCCAAAATGTAAATTGTTTACAGATGCACAAAGGACGACACACGACGAAATATGTATTTGTATTGCATGATAACACCTGGTAATCAAAATTTTGCTAAAACTACATCATATCTTTATGAACTTTATCAGCAGAAATGCATTTCATTTAAGTATGAAAGCAAAACCTCTCCTGACGTAACACGTAGTTTACTCATGACGTCATAGATTAACCTTGTTCAAAGAGACTCTTGTCGCTTCACTTCAGAAAACATTATAAGAGAATGCCCATGCGTCAAATGCTCAAATGACAATGATGGTTAGTTATTGGCACCAATTTTATTTAGATGTCATTAAAGAACGACACATCTACAAAACAAAGTAAATTAATTTAATCTTTAATTACAAATAAATAAAACTAAACAATTGTTTTATAGTAAAAATGTAAATAAATGGCAGTATTTTTTTTATGTCCCTTACATGTAATTACTTTTTTATGTTTTGTGTATGAGATGTTACATCAACATAGATCTAGAAAATAACCTATTCAACTAGCCCCATGGTCGACCAAACGAAAGTAGTCAGTGTCTAATTACCTTGCCTACAGAGAAAAGCTCCACATCCACCATGTAATGACCACATTCACAGCAGCATGCCATGTTTTGTTGGTTAATGATTATCTTCAAAAAAATGTCAGTATATAAGTCTACTTAAAAATACGTCTACCTCTACAGTATCTCTACAGACTCCACAGTCTCATTGTAAATATCTTCACTGCAGGTTCATTCAGGTTCAATAATTTTGGTGTTTTGTTTTTTACATTAATTACCAGCATATATAAATTTCATATAAATACTTACTTTTATTTTTATATTTTACAAATACTGTGATTTATATGTATGCTAAAATAATCCAGATCCACCTTAAGGCAATATGCTACCATATACAATTAAATGCATTTTCACACATTATACCAGTGATTTGATAAAGAGTTATCTCCCTTAATGTTTCATGTTATACATATTGCAAATTATTTTGGTCAAAGCTATACTGATATGCTCCTGTATTGAAACACAACCAGATGAGTGCCAATAAGGAAAAAGAATTAGAAACAGCAAGGAAAAATATAGCAAAACAGGGCCAGGTGATTGCCAATAGGACACAGAATTAGAAACGGGGGGGGGGTCTGGACCAGGTCATTACCAATTGGACACAGAATTAGAAACAGGGGGGAGAAATGTAGCAGGACTGGGTCAGGTTATTGCCAATAGGACACAGAATTATAAACAGGAGGGAGAAATGAAGCAGGTCTGGACCAGGTGATTACCAATAGAATACATAGTTTGGAACAGGAGAGATAAATTATTACCAGGATATGTGACCAGGTGACTGCTAGTGGCCAGGCCTTGATAGCTTATATTGGTTGGTTAGAGTGTCCCTCTATAGAGGTTAAAAGTCCTGGGTTCCTGGTTAATAGCAACAAAGTATTCGCCCCTCATGTATAACATTTACCCCCAAATACACTATAAATATAACAACGGTGGTATGTCTTCCAGATCAATGACTTTGTTGGAGGAAGGAAAGAAGAACGAAGCAGAACTACCTAGGCTAACTGATGTGACCAGCTGGCCATGGTAGATCAGTTGGTTTGGGTATCAGTCTGCAGTTAGGCTCACTTCCTGGTTTGGCAATCACATCACACGTGCACTATATCAGTGATTTGTGTTATCGCCTTTAACCCTTTCATCACTGTAGACCACAATGGACTCATCCAGATCAAGGCACGGAAGAGTTTACTTAAGTTACATAGGGGTTAAAAGGTTAAGGTTTCCTATTTCCTTATACATTACACCTGTCTTATAATTTTTTGTTAAAATAATTTCCCTTAATATACCATGTCATTTAAGTTTGATTTTCAATACTTAAAACAGTTAACAGTTAAAAGTCCAAATTGGGAAAAGAACCAGCAAAACTGAAAAATTGGGAATTTTCAGGGTGAAGCAGACTTTTGACAAATATACATACATGTAAAACATGAGCATAAATGTTTTTAAATCTTTACTGTTCCAAATTTTTCACATACATATTTTGCTAATTCAATATAAATAATGTTCACTTGTATTCCAAAATGAAACCTCATAAGCAAAACCAATCTATTTTCGACGAATAAGTGCATATATATATACATGATTCGTGTGCATCCTCAATAACACAGGTATACGTATGTCAGCCAAGATCAAATGTCAACCTTGACAGCTCAATCAATTATTATAAATCAATCAAACAGCCATACAACCTGTAATAGTAATGGTAAAGTGTATGTTCATACATTGTTTATCATACCTGCTTAATCTCCTGATATTTTGGATGAAAACTTCATTTTTTCACCCTCATTTTAGATTTTTTGAATCAGCTGAATTCCCTACAATTTACTTTTTCACCTCAAATTCAAATAATTCATAAAATAGGAGTGTGGATTTTTACACAAATGTTGAACCAATTTGATAGTTGTTTTAAGTACTCTTGTTAAACATTTCAGGGTTTTGGTTCATAGTTTCTTTGTCAGTTCAATTTTTTCCATTCTTTTCTTTTCATGTCTCTTATTTGTTCTATTGCTAGTCTTCTCAACAGTGTATAAATATGTTGTGGTAATTAACGATGAAAAAATCTATGATGCTTAGTTTGAGCTTGTTCTTCAAAGTAAGGTTGTTGCTTAATTGCTGATACAACATACCTGTACATAAAATCACTATGTTAACCTGATACAACATACCTGTATATAAAGTCACTATGTTAACCTGATACAACATACCTGTATATAAAGTCACTTACGTTAACCTTATACAACATACCTGAATATAAAGTCACTTACGTTAACCTGATACAACATACCTGTATATAAAGGTCACCAATGTTAGCCTGATACAACATACCTGTATATAAAGTCACTTACGTTAACCTGATACAACATACCTGTATATAAAGTCACTTACGTTAACCTGATACAACATACCTGTATATAAAGTCACT
>JAULCA010346901.1:0-12390 GCA_032360845.1 Crassadoma gigantea
GTAGAAACTACCATTTTTATAGACTTTGGTATGTCTCGGCCAGGGGACAGAACCCAAAGCCTTCCTCACAGGGGCGACCGCTCAACTTATGGCCAAAAGTGAGGTATTGTCAAGGGAGATTTTAGGAAGAAGAAAAGAAATAGAAAATCTTTTTTAAGATATATTCAATATATTTCAAAAAAGTTTAATAGCAGAACTTTATAATAAGCGTATAATGTGCTAAACGATTATTTCTTAATTAAAAATAAGAGGTAAGGGTAATTGAAATCGCTTTTCTGATTTAAAAGAATAAGCTTAAGAAATTTTACTCCTTTATTTAATAGAAAATAACATCAAAATTTATATGAAAACAAATACTTCTATACGGTGATTTTATTCCTGTGGTCCAAAACAGAATGCATAACGTTAGTCGTTGATAACCGCCATTTTTCAAAAACGTACTGTAAACAAAACACCGACTTGCATTACATTTCCTGGTGCTATTTGAACTTAAAGTTAACACCAACCATCTGTGGACAAATAATGGTGCATGGTTATCTATTCGAAGGCTACATCATGGATATAACTGATTTATGGACACATTTATTGTTTTTGCAAAAAGTTTTCGGATTTGGGTACTGATCCGATTTGGGTAAGACGACAGAAATTGTCATTGTTGTAAATATGGTCAAATGTGGATTAAAGTTGTTTCTTTAAAATCCTCTAATACTTAAAATAATGAAAAATAAGACAAAGACGAAAAAGCAAAATATTAATGATTAACAGAGATCTTGCATTTTTCCCGGCGAGTTTAGTGTTTTACAATGGGAGACCACTTGAACGGCAATACTGAAAAATGGGGGTTTGGAAAATTTTAAAAGTAGTCCCATAGGAAAAACAGCCGTTCATACTAATATTAACAGCTGTTTTGGGAGTCACATGTGCTGCTTTGAGCCAATCATAGAACCTGTAACAAATGCAAAATGAAGTTTGGAGTTATACATGTCTGATACTTCACTTATGAGAGGCTGCATATATAGCAGAACCTCTGGCCAAATTCACGATTTGCCGCTCCTCCCTCGTTAACCTCACAATCGGACTTGAGCAAGACTATTGCTTAAAATAATTAAAATAACTATGTGCAATATCTTTGTGTATTGGTATTCGAGATTTGGTGATAAAAATACGTTCTTAAAGCTAATACGACACACTTGTTGTCAGGGTAATTGAATACAACTAGTCCTAAGTAACCGATAAAATCGGTAAGAAACCGATACAGAAACAACACTCCCTACTAATTGCAGATCGGTACTCTATACTTATATAGCGAAATGTCCCAATTAGGCCGAACCCTGCTGACCAAATGTGTGGACATGGTGCACACGAAACGTTATATACTGCTAGTGACGTATTTATATTCCCCGGACCGTTTCGAGGTGTGTAGGTGTTATTGCACATGAAGCCAGTGACTGACTGTAGTTAACACTTTCTATTTAGGCGGATTAAGACAGATGAGCGGCTACAAGTGGGTCCCTCTGGCCCCGCGATCATGAAACTATGACGTCACAAATGACATCACATATAATGACGTTAGTTGTTATTGGTTGAGTCAAAGCTTAGGATCATTTTAGCATAAAGATCGTTTTATGATCCTAGGGACGTTTTTTTTCTGATAATGGTATTTTAAAATTATTGTCGCCAAGTACAAAAGAACACATGAACGGAATATCATTTATCACGGTTTATCAGTTTTTAAGTTTAATCTTGTCAGTTTTATTTGTCAAAGGATGTATTCCAAAGTATTTCTAAATTTATTGTACAACAAAGAATGCACGCGTTACCATGGCGACAAATTGTGACGTGTTTGTCCGGTTATACTTATAATATGAATGTTGCTAGAGGCCGCGGTG
The DNA here is from genome assembly GCA_032360845.1 of Crassadoma gigantea. NCBI lineage: Eukaryota > Metazoa > Mollusca > Bivalvia > Pectinida > Pectinidae > Crassadoma > Crassadoma gigantea. Next base: position 1,890 of record JAULCA010346901.1, read on the forward strand.
GCCAATTGGTTAAGGCGTCTGACATAATGCTACCACTAGCCCGCCACCGCTGGGCGCGGGTTCGAGACCTACGTGGGGCAGTACTACAGTCGCTAGGTACTGGCCGTCGGTCGGTGGTTTTTCTCCGGGAACTCGGACTTTCCTCCACCAACAAAACCTGGCACGTCCTTAAATTACCATTGCTGTTAATAGGACGTATTAACAATTTAACAATTCCTTAATATTACATGGATATTATTAATAACACTGGTTTACCTCCCCCTTAAAACATGTCGTTACAAAGAAATGATTTAACAAGATACTTGATTATATGGACTCAGCTCACAGATTTTAAGTGCAGAGTTACCGGCAGCACTTAAAACAAAATCTTAACTGTTAAATACCAAAACACAGGAAAAGTAATTACACTAAATTTAACCCTTTAATTCCCTTTAGTTATTTTTATGTATTTTTGATAACGAATATTTATTTTCATGATATGTAGCTTTATGTGGTGTCCATCACATGTATAACCGACATGGTGTCAGAATGAAGGCACTTATAAAACGTTTTATTATAACATCTACACGTTCAGAGGTTGATAACGTTAACAAAACCAGGAATTAGTTGTTTAAAAGGTGATTAGATTAAACATTATTTAACGACATTTTTCAACCTCTAATAATTTCATTCATGTACAAGTTATTTCTATGCAATTTGACACTACTAAAACTCGGTAAATGGTTTAATTTATTAAAAAAAAATAATAATAAAATTTGCTCTAATCCCTGATAAGCTAATCATCTTTAACTGGACCCTGGTGTACCTCTTCATTGAATTAGCAATCGTGTTAAGTAGAGCTCTTTTGGAAGACAATACGTTTTACAGTATTATAGCAGGTACCTTAAGGCACGTGAAAACTTTCCTGACTCTGAGCGAGTAGACTAGACACAGCTACGTGGTGATGTTTAATCAATATTGTGTGACTTATCGCTCAGCACAACCGAATACTGGTATGCATCGCGACATGACCGCCAGAGTTACTGTTCCTTGATAGTTCTGGTGAAACAAAGAGTTACCTCCCTTCTAAAGCTGGTAAAAGACGGATGCAGCAAAATATTATATTTGAGGTGGACACAGAATATGAGTTTGAGCATAAGAGCAGTTTTATGTGAAGGGGTCAGATTCAACTGGAATCACATTGTGGTTGTGGAATATACATTGACACTCATAATAAAACAAACAAATATTGCTTGCATATAACAAAATAAATATTTTTAATGAAATAATAATCATGTTACAAATATCTACATGAATTTATATGAAGTTACATGATCACGTGTCCGCTCTTGCCGGAAGTTGTCAGCGATAGTACGTTCTAGAAATTATCATGAACCAGTTACGTGAAAAAATTGTAATGACCATCAATCCGTTTCACTGACATGAATAAAACATAGCTACATAAAGTATGAACATGTAGAATTCAGCTCAGCACAAAGAATGCAATGGGCTTTTTCTAGTTTTCAGGTGTGAGAATAAAGAAAATATGGAATAAAACGTTGAGACTCTGTTAACTTAAGTAATGATCTGTTAACCTGCTCAACAAATCAGGGTACCACTATACATGTACTTATTATATTAAAGGATATCATAAGTCACATACAGAAATATAATTGCTCTCCAAAAATAAGGAAAATAACATTAACGCGAAAAATATAACTTTTTCAGGATACCGTTAAGGAGATACAAGACACTGTTGTATGGGGTCATTATGCATGATAATAAAAACCATGATTTGATGACAGTGATATATATATATACTTAATATCCAAGTGACACAGTATCGGACAAATGAAATATGCAAAAATCATAGATCTGATAATCTCTTGCGAACAATTCAAAATTATTTCCCACGAAGTGACAGAAGTATGTCACTGGTAATTAATAAAAAGCATAACGATTATTTTGCATTTCAATATTCAAGCTATTTAAATGGCGTATGTAGGTATGTGAATTAACTGCACACATTGTCACAAGGTAAAAACCTGACAACCCTTGATTTTAATGTGGACAAGTCGGACACAACACAAGGAAGCTATGTGCTGAGTATAACTGCAAAGATGAGATTTTGTAAATTAAAGCAAAGTAAAACTGCTTTAATAATATTTAAACATCTTATATTTTTTATCATTAAAAACATGTATATTTCAACAATGCTCAAAATTACCGACAGTATGGAAAACCATCTCATGCTAGACTATAGGATCGTGTTACCGTTGTGACTATCGTCAAATCATATGAAATGTTGGAAATTCGTCTCAAAATTTCCATATTGTGGATCTAGTTACTATTTGTGCATGGATCGCCAACGCGTATGAAATATCTTAAATACAGTGATACAGTTCACCACGAAATTCCCATTTTCAGTATCCAAATAAATATTTGAGGACTTGAACATATCGGTAATTAAACAAGATTGTAAATGGTTGTATATGATATTCTCGTTAACAACTTGTTATGGTAATCAGGACCCGTTTTTCAAAAAACCGTTATCATGCTCGAGCTCGGACTCCGTGCTTTTTTCTTGTAACATGCATAAGTTGTTTGACACCGCACCAGCGACTTGCCTCTGCATTTAAAACGGAATTCGGCTGTAATTCTCTTTAACTGTCTTCCGTATCATTGATAGTATTAAGGTTTACTGCATTCACCGGAAGAAGAAACCGGGTTTCGGCACAAAAATCTTAGTTTTACTATGAGGACAATTATTCATGAAACCATTCTCATCCTCAAACACAGATTTTATGCTCAATCTCAATATCTTGATTTTGTTTTTAAGAAATTAAATTTTCATAATGATATGGAAGAATCACGGAGACACTTAAAGCCGAGAACCGTTTTCACTGTTTTTACTTGATGTTCTGACCGTATTCCATTAAGTAAGTTTGCTTCAGCACAGAAATCTACTTGAGCTTGAGAATGGTTTCATGAATACAGACCAAGGTTTTCAAACAACTGACACCACTGTGCCTTTTTGGTCAATGCCGATGAATGTCTGACGATTTCTTTCGCGTGATAACATGATGATACGAACACGCCGCCCTTGAGAGCGCCCGTTTACCTAATTCATGTTACATACCAACATTTACAAGTGTTGGGATGGCAGTTGTTAACATTTATGGACGTTGAACATGAAGTCTCACACCACTTGATCATCCCCTTTACTGTCTCAAACGCTCCCCGACCCATACACTGCATGAGCCCATTTTCCGTCTGTACTCCAGAAGTTCCTCGTCTACGATCACTGGAACCGGATGGGGATACGTTTTGAACAATTGCGCCACTGTTTGATCTACCTGTTGACCCACTTAGGACGTTGCTACCACTGAATCCATTACCAAATCCATTTCGTGAATCAGATAGTTTTGTATTCCCGAAAGATTTGGTTGTCTTAAATGTTTCCACTGTTTGTACGGATCCAAACGGTTTCGCTGTGCTACTTGACTTTCCGAATGTAGTAAATGTTCCGAAAGGCTTTTGTGTCTGGAATGAGCCCGATGTTTTGAGCGTACGTTGTCCATTATTCCACGTGGTTCCTGATGACGAGCTTCCTGGAGCACCGATCACCTGTTGATAATATCTCATAGTCGGCGTACAGCTACACTCACATTTTTCACTTCTGCACATGCGCCGATCTATGAGGCAGCTGTTAATACACCACAGATTGGAGCCAATGGTGTTACTGAAGGTGCCCTTGGCACCACACATCAGGCTTTGCCCCGGGCAGACCGACTGTGACTCCCGACCCGAAATAATAGTAGTTGACGACGTGGTGGAACGGAAACCATCAGACGAAACGCCATTACTAGCTAATGTACCGCCTTTATGGAATGCGGCCGTGCCGGGTCTGTTAGTGGTTCTAGTGGTAACAGTCGTTGTGGAGCTACGTATGCCTCCTGTGCCGCCGTCCCTCGTCTGTGTAGTTCTCGTTTTCGTTGTTGCTCCGTTAACAGTCTGCTGTTTTGAGACCTCCGTTATCGTTTTATCACCATTCGTGACAACGTTGGTGTTGCCTCCACCGGAGTTTCCGTTCATCGTACTCGTGATGTCGACTTTCCCAATACCATTCCCATAATTGATAACATTTCCATTGTTCACACCACCTCTGATGATATTTTCATTATTTTTGCTGCTTGTGATGAGGTTGCTACTACTTCCCATCAGGGTATTGGCGGCATTGACGTTATTCTTATTCCCTCCCAACTGTAATCGATTCCCAGCATTGTTTGCAGTCCCGATACCAGACATTTTGATTTTTCCATCCAGTGAAGTTGTGGACTTACCAGCACTACGCGCCTTGCTTCCAGACAGCCCGATGATACTACCGAGCTGGACATTAGCTCTCTGAAGGTGTTGGGCGGGAATACCAGGGCCATTTCGCATTAGACTTGATATCAACGAATTCAGACCGGACGAAATTGGCGGAAGGCTTGATGACGTAAGTGATGTCGAGGTATGCTTAGTAGTCCGAACAATTTCGTTGGGTGATGGCGAAGCCACCGAATAACTTAAAGACGGAATATTAGTTGTCATTCTTCCATTTAAGATATTTTCAAGACGCTTTTGTTCCGCCGTAGATCTTGCAGGACTATTGAAACGGCTCTGCGTAGCTCTAGACGTGACTAGTGACTTGATCGACCTTGGAGAATCAAGAGCAATGGCGGTCTCTGCTGGTTGTGTATTAAAAGTCGTTCTCGACAGAAGTGTGTTAGACGAACCAGTACCGGACAAGCTATTAAGAATACTATTGATGTCAGTTGCGCCACCTCGTAAGAGACCGATATTTGCCAAAGCTTTGGCGTTAGACAGCAATTGTCTCCGACTAATCAAATCCTTTGAAAGTTCCCATAACGAATTGGTATTTTTCTGTGGTAAGCTGGAGCTGGCGGTGTTCATCAATGATGATGAAGACGAACGAATAGTTCCCTTTGCCTTCTTAGAACCCTGACTTGACACTTGCATTCCACTTCCAAGAGCATTTTCTGACCAGTTGGGCTGGGATGATCGCGTTGAAGTTGAGGTTACTCGAGTGTTTGTAATAGGTGAAGATCCCGTGCTAGTCCGTTTTATAGCTCGTTCAAGCGTGTTACCGACACTGCTACCAGTTGATGTTTGATCGAACGACAACGGTGATGATGACCGGGTTGAAAATTTCTGGGTTTTGACAAGTAAGCCATGAACCGGGGCGGGCATAAGAAAACTGTGTGGAGGCGGTGGCAAGTCTGAAAACGATGATGGTTTTTGTTCCATCGAAGAAACGGTGTTGGTCGTTCGGGTTGTCACTCTGGTATTGCTATTGACTGCGTTGTGAGGTTCTTGATGTGGCATAAATGAAGTGTCCGTGTTTTGTCGGATGCCCTCATTTGCAAGGATCGTGCTACCCAAAAGATTATTGTGATTTGCATTTGGGAAACTGGTTTGAGAGTTTCCGATTATATTTGATGTCCCAATGTCACTACCGATAGCATTCAACGACGGGCCGGGCATTGTACCAGTGGGTCTCATTTCTTTCGCTGAACTAAATGTTTGAGTAGCAGTAAATGAGGTAGCTTTGGTACCAGCACCTGATCCTCCCAAATGCTCATATTGTATGTTAGGACCTCCTAAGTTCTGTGACTCTGAACCCAAAACTGTGTTTGTACCAATACGCCCTCCTTCAACTACAGACGAGATCCCAGAGTGCCCAGTCGATTTTTCACTGTTTTTTAACATTGAAGGAGTATTAAAACTCCCGGCAAACTGTCCTGTTACCTCTGTCCGTGTCGAACCCCCAGATGTACTATCAGCAGATCCAACCGTTCCACGTACACCAGTTATAGCCACTTCCCTGCCGTGTTGTGCCTTTACTCCTTCACTTATTGAACTCCCAGCATGCTGACCCGCTAACCCTTCTGTTAATGTCGATCTTCCTGAAATGTAGCCCCCGGGTCCTGTAACTGCCAAACTCTCAGTCCCTGCCATACTCGATATTCTCCCAGTCTGTCCACTTAAACCTGTTAATACAGAAGATCCAGCAAACTCGCTGTTAGCCTCATTTGCTGTTAAACCTCCAGTCATTTGACCTCCAGATTCTGTATGCATTGATCTTGCATTAAACCCGCTGCCGGTCTCTGTAAGCATCGACCCCCCAGTAGATAGGCTTCCGGTCCCTGTCAGAGTTAATCCGGCGTCAATCTGACTTCCGGTCTCGGACAACGCGGATCCGTCATTCAATCTTCCTGTCTCCAATGTGGAACCGGTATTAATTTGACCTCTGCTCTCTGTCATAGTTGGTTCGCTATTTATTTGCCCTCCAGCTACATAAAGCGTGGATCCTCCAGTTAACTGACTTCCAGTTTGTGTCAGCGTTGAACCGTCATTTAATCTTCCAGTGGACTGATCTGCCGGCCTTGTCAGACTAAGCTGACTTCCGGTTCGCATTGAATCCTGATTAAACCGACCGCCCGTGTTTATCTGCGTTAACCCGCTATCTAACTGACGTCCAGTTTCTGATAGTGTTGATCCACTGTTAAGCTGGCTTCCGGTCTCTGCTAGTTTTGATTCACTATTCAATTCGCTACCTGTCGCCATCAGCGTTGATCCACCGTAAAATTTACTTCCGGTATCCGTCAGTACTGATCCGCCTGTGATCTGGTTTCCGGTCTCTGTAAGTGTTGATCCGCCATTGAACTGACTTCCCGTGTCTGTTTGCGTCGATATGGCATTAAACTGACCTGTCGTTAATAGCGATGAACCTTCTGTAAACGGTCCAGTCGGAACGGTTTCAAGAGTATGAGTATGGATATCTGTTCCAATTCCCATTTGCAATCCATTAATGCTGTGTCCAGGCATCAAGGAACTACCAGCATTTGACAGTGTATTACCAGTAGTTGAAGTTTTTACGGGAATTGAATTGGACGCTGTGAATGCGTTTTTCTTGGGTACAAACTCCAACATATTCGTGTTCATGTCAACTATGGCACCATTATTGCCATTGAAGAGGTGATGATTTTGCATCACTGCATCACCATTCGCCAACGTATCGAACACTCTATTTCTTAAGTTTGACGGAGAAGAAGAATGGAGCTCCACAATGTTTCTAGTTGCACTCCCTTCTTGAGATGTCAATGAAGGGCTGCCTGCGGATGTTAATTGTTTCTCAGTGCCGTCTACATTAATAGTTGAACCACTAGATATAGAGCCTACTGCTTCTCTTGAAGTTGGAACTCCAGTGTCTCCGATCGTTGAACCGCTATTTTGTTTATTTACAGTTGCCATAAGCGCTGAAGCCCCAGACTCTGTGTATGACGTTTCTCCCGGAGACTTACTTTCAGTTCCGGTGAGCGTTATTCTGTTATCTATTGGACTCCCGGTTTGTATAAATGTTGAATCTCCAAGAATATTATATTTAGCCTCTTTACCAACACCTGCGAGTGACGTTCCTTCAGCCAATTGACGCGTCATCTCCGTGAGTGACGTACCTTCAGCAAATTGATGCGTCATATCCGTAAGTGACGTTGTATCGAATACTTGGCTAGAGTGTAGTGGTGATGCGTCCAAATTAGTAATTGCTCCTGACGAATGAACAATTGTCTCAGATCCCTTTCCGTGCGAGATGCCACTTCCGGTATTTACATTAGCTAATTCACCCGTTTTCCCGATTGTCTCCGTGTTTGTATATAGCCCCTGATTTTGCATATCATTTTGTCCACCGACACTGCCAGCAGAAAGAGGTATACTTACACTGGAACTTGGTTTCCCGAACAAGCTAGTAGATTGTCTAACGTTATCACTAGTTACTAGACTACCGCTGCTTGGCTCCGTGTTTCCAACGATTTTATCCACAGATGTAGCTATGGTATCAAACCCACTGTTCGCGTTGAAAGACTCTAAAGTATTAACATCGCTATTTAGACCAGAGTTAAGAGGCAACGCCCGTGTTTCCGGCGCAACATGGTTGTTTCCTTCGACACCTTGCGTGTTCATGGCGACAAACCCACCAACTTGAGGCAGACTGTGGGTCACATAGCCTGCGCCTGTCGACTCTAATATAGTAACAGAATCGCTTGCTACGTTTATTGACGGATCGGGCGTTTGCAGAAGGAAGTTATTGCTTTCAGATACCAAATTGGCGCCATTAGCAACTACCGGAACTTCGGATTTGGTTATGATATCTTGCGATGTAATACTTGAGGAAGCAATTGATTCTGACGGTGCTGGAACACTGCTTCCCAGTATTCCCATATTTGTGGACTCGAATTTAGTGGATGAGGAACCACTCTCTAGCATGCTGTTTGCTCCCACTGTGTCATAGGTATTAACGATTCCTTCTGCTCTGCTGTTCATTCCGGTAGCCTCTCCGCTCACGGGGACCACGTTGCTACCAGAAACTCCAGATAATGATTCGAACGTTTTGACAGACTCGGTCGACATAAAATTGTTTCCGCCACTTTGCATATCTGCAGTGTTAACAGGTGTCGCATTATTTGAAGTTGAAGATGTCGACGACTGAATGGCATTATGTATTGACGTTGTACTGGTTCCAGTCGTACCGTCTTGAGGTAAGGTATTTATTGCAAGAGTGTCTAAATAGTGTTTCCCAGCTGTTGCAGGTTGTGTCTCCGTGCTCATATGCGTATGTTCCCCGGTAGTTGTAGTTAACTTGCCTGTACTCCTAAACACGTTATCTACTGTCGGGCCAGTATAACCGACTTCTACATTTTGCCCTTGCGGTTCCTGACCAGTAATTGTGGGGGTCTTTACTTTGGTCGTTAAGGTGCTGTGCGAAGTTTCAAGAGTATGTGTATTTCCTGAAATGGCCAAACCATCGGCATTTGTTTGACCAGTACCAAGATCACCTAATACATTATTTGGACCAATGTCTGTATTTGTTTGCCGTCCATTTGAACTTTGACCCTGATGGGAGAAATGAGAAGTGACAGTGGCTACAACAGACCCTGACGATCCAGCTTGATTGCCAACACCCCCGCCATTTGAATTATTCCCGATCGAAGACGTACCTATTGTATCAGTTTTTGTTTCTATGTTTGTGCTCAACACATCCGTGCCGATCTGACCTGTACGGTAGTTTCCACCTTCACCAGCCGATGTCATAATGTTATTGATTGTAAGAAGTTGTTTTCTTGTTAACATCGAGCTGATGATATCCAGAAATTCCATAAGTTTGGAGCGGGCGATGTCCTTCCCGCTTGCAATGATAGAGTTAAGTACAGGAACGAGGTCTGGTCGTCCAGCATTGTCGATCAGTTGTTTAATAAGCGTGTAGATAGTCATTGCATCCTGGTCGCTCAGTCGAAGTATATCAGACGCGCCTGTATCCGGTTTGGTTTGATATGTTAAAGAGTCGAATGACGTCACTACCGGTTCAGTCTGTAGGTTTGATGACGTCAGCGATTGAACTCCTTTAGAGTTGGAAGAGATTGCCGTTATACCATTTCCTGATTTCAATGACATCAACGCTTGGTTTCCTGTATTTATATTGTCCAATGCTGTTCCCATACCCAGATTATCTAATGACATCATTGTACTGCCAGAGTTACCACCCTTTAATTGTTCGTCAACACCTGGAATCTTGTAGTTAGGTTCGACATTTCTAGGAATTACTTCCCCCGTATCAGTAACAGCTGATGACTCCAACGATACATGCTGTTTTGTTTGGACATTTGTTACTTCAAACGGATCTTTGTTTGTTCCCATTGTGTTGAGTTGACTGCTTTGAGTTTCATGTTGATAGCTCGATATTCCTCCCGTTTCAACATTGTTGGCTGATCCCAAATTTTCATTTTGACCTGTTAGCGTTCCTGTATTTTCCAGGCGATTGCTCGGCGTTCCCAAGGATTCAAATTGTGATCCCTGTGTCCCAGTAGCTTCAAAATGAGAACTGGATATTCCTCCTGTTTCCATATTATTGGCTGTTCCCAAATTTTCATATTGACCTGTCAGCTTTCCCGTACTTTCGAGTGGATTGCTCGGCGTTCCCGATGTTTCAAATTGTGATCCCTGTGTCTTAGTAGTTTCAGATAGCGTACTGGGTATTCCTCCTGTTTCAATATTGTTGGCAATCCCGGTAGTTTCATATTGACCTGATAGCGTTCCCGTACTCTCCAGGCGATTGCTTGGCGTTCCCGATGTTTCAAATTGAGATCCATGTGTACTAGTAGTTTCATAATGAGTACTGTGTATTCCTCCTGTTTCCATATTATTGGCTGTTTCCAAACTTTTATATTGACCTGTTAACGTTCCTGTAGTTTCCAGTTGATTATTCGGCGTTCCCAATGTTTCAAATTGAGATCCCTGTGTCCCAACTGTTTCATAATTAGAACTGGATATTCCTCCGCTTTCAATATTGTTGGCTGGTCCCAAACTTTCATATTGACCTGATAGCATTCCCGTACTTTCGAGTTGATTGCTTGGCGTTCCTGATGTTTCAAATTGAGATCCCTGTGACCCTGTAGTTTCATAA
>JAULCA010347012.1:0-12390 GCA_032360845.1 Crassadoma gigantea
ACCAGCAATTATCCACTAAATCTTGTAGTTCATAAACCAGGGGTCGTACATTACTCCCCTTCAGATTCCGAATTATTGGCGACTAGCATCAACGATGTGTCCGATAAGGACGAAACAACTGTATAGTGCAGACTAACTCAGTTTTAGCAAACTGTATATATCACTTATTTGTAACGGTGAAAAACATCTGTCTGTGTGTGTCTGTCTGTCTGTGTGTGTTGCGCTTAGTAATCAAAACTAGCCGTCCATATCATTTATACAGCACATCCGTAGAAAGAAATGACAAGATAATGTATCGAATATCTAGACATCTGTCGAGCTCGCATTTGTATTCATTAAAACTTTTTCGTTAAACATCGTTTATTACAATTTATAAATCTTCTCATCCAAATATGTAAATTATATTATGTTAGTCACTCACAAAATATAAGGCGTTCATATCTTATTGACAAAGTTTCACAAACACGATTGGAGATATATTAACATGTTTTATAAAGTCTTTTCACCTAAAGGCTAAACACAATATTTGTTTATGAAGCTGATTAGTCATTTCGTAATATTTTATGTTATACATTTCTGTTTAGCTCTTAGTGTGTAAGCACGTTTATCTTCTGTGACTTTTTGTGTGTACATATTCGGATTTACATTCTTTATCATACCAACAAACACATTATGGATTTTTGAGCTGAATAGACGGTCAAATGCATCTAAGAAACAGAAATTAACCGAAACAAATTACTTTTGATGTCTATTTCACCTCATGAGCGCTGAAATACAGGTACTAATCTCTATGTTTAATAATGAACAAGTATCTGGTCACATTGTGACGACCGGGGATAGATTCCCAGATCGGACGTGAAACTTGCGCGACAGCAAGTTTTCTATGGATACCCGAGTAATTTACATATGAAGAAATTCTGCCATTAACAATTTGATACATCATCAACGTTTGTTTATGAAAAATAAATTCAATGCAAGAGATAGTTACCTATTTATAAGCCAGAGTGTCAAAAACGAAGCGGAGTACCATTAAAATTACTGAAAATACTTAAATACATTACAGGCCAACTTCACACTATTTTGTCACATTCAATACTCACGGAATACAATGATGGCTAGAGCAATCCTGAAGAAGTGGTCAAGGTTATTGTTTGTATACGCTTGCCAGTGGAGGAGACTCGCTTGGGCACTCCTTAACTCGGCGATTTGCACTTGCAGCTCCGTAATATTGATAGTCAAGTTCATTTCAGTAGAAATCGACATCGTTTTAACGACCAAAATTCAGGACGACTAACACACGTGTTTCAGACACTTTTAAAATTTGATGAAATCAATAACTGTCTCTAACATGAAAGTAAAACGATTCAGATTAGATAAACACTCGTACGAATTAACCTGTTGACACATGAATGATGAAATGCTGTTATGAAACATGAATGTTCCTCGTCAAGGATGAGTGGGTTTTGTATAAAATATCTGATTCGTCAGTGTCATTCACAGATCAGTGAGAAAAGTTTGTTATTGTGTCAACTTTGTCATGAATGTTGTGTGTGTATTTATCTCACAAACTGTTTTGCAAAGGCTACATACACCCTTACCACAGTTGACTCGCCAACTAGTCGAGCGTATGCATGTGCCTCGAACACTCGAAAGAAGATAACTTTCTAAAAGTTCACAAACCTCATTTCCGTTTTATGATATACCCTGTTAGAAGCAGGCTGAATTACGGATAAGGTTTTCTCCAACAATTTACAGGTACATTTCCGTTTTTGGTGGGGATATACCTGTCTTTATCTACCTCGATCAATACAACTGTCACGCGCTATTACGTCACTGACGACGCACTTCTTTGAACATGACCTGTGACCCTGTGCACAAATAGTTATATTTGTTTTCGTTAAAGATACTATATCGATTCATCTTATACACAACATATAACGTTGCTTATACTACCAATGTATCAAATATCCTAATTTAATTATGACTGCTATTAAAATTTGTTTTACACACATATGCAGCAGAGCGGCTATGCGTGTATTTATGCGCCATTGATGATAGTTCGCTGCGTTGGGGCCAAAAATATAACTTCGCAGTGGAGGTATATTTTACGATATGAAAATGTGGGAGAAAATAATAAATCACCCCTGTGTGATGTAGACAGAGATAGCTCAACCTTCGGGATGAGATATTTGTTTAGGTTTAGCACTCGGCAAAGCGTCGTGCTAAACCTAAAAATATATATCAATCTCTAGTTGATATATCTGTCTACATCACACAGGAGTGGTAAATTCTATTAATAATTATGAGGTAGCAGGTCTGAATTTAGAGCTGTTTCTCTTTGCATCCCTGAAATATGTCAAAAGCCCAATCGAAGGCTAAGTGTGCACCACATTGTGGATGGGACGAGAAGACTTGTTTGATCCTTTGATGTACATCAAAAAAGCCAGCAGGAGATTGGTTGGATTTTGCAATAGACCAGTTAAATATTTCGCAGCATGCCTTAATTTTTTCCAAGATATATTTCAGGAGTGCAATGAGCAAAAATAAGCGAGGATTGAGGTGATGGTACACAGATAAACCCAAAAGCAGAACACAGCTACACTAGTGCAAGTTCAGACCCGTCTTATGTTTATTCTTAGAGAAAGGTGCGTGTGCGCTCTATTCATATTAAGGTCATGACTCGCAAAAATGATCTTAATCCTGAGCACAAAATATCGCACCTTGTATGATTTTTCAACTTCGCTGAAGTTCGGAAAGAGTCGGTGACCACCAAAGACTGCCATCCAAAAAGGAGGAAGACAACATCCACCATTCTTCAAGAATTATTAAATGTCGATAGGGTACTCTATCTGTATAAGCTACACCCAGGGAGTTACTTCACCCTTGCTACAGCTGTAACATTGAGCAAAGGAACCACACGCAGCCCACAATGGTTTGTTGGTTGTACAAGGGTTTTGGTTTGGTTTTATTTTGTTTAACGTCCTATTGACGGCTAACGTCATTTAAGGACGGCCTCCCCTGCGTGCAAGATGCATGCGTGTGTGTTTTGGGAGGTTGCGATATGTTCGTGTACTGTCTCCTTGTGATAGCGCGGAACTGATGCAGACTTTATAGTGCTACCTCACTGAAACATACTGCCAAAGACAGCCCGCAGGACGTCCCACCAGTTCACATTATAGTGAAAACGGGCAAACCAGTCATTTTAACAGCTATGATGGATTTGCCTCCATGTGATGGCACTATAAAGTCGGCATCAGATCCGTGCTATATTACTGAAATGCTTTGCCAAAGGCACTAAGCACGGCACTCTGAACATAAAGCAACTACAATTTTAAGTTCTTCGGTATGCCTTCCTCACCTGGGCGAACGACATTACAGCCAAAAAATGAGGTTTTGTCAAGGAAAGGGTTAGGAAATAACAGGTAGTTATCAGTAGAGAGAAGCATAAAAATCCAAACTATTGCATTGGTTGCAGCAGAATAATTTTGTAAGCATTGGTGTTACTAGGATTTGGTTTAGTACTGTTTAACGTTCTATTAACAGCTTCTTCTTTTGATAAACTGAAGCAATATGTTTCAACAAAATTGAATCAAAAAGTCAAATTTTAAATTCCGTATGTTTCAGTTGATTTTGTCAGTATCTTTCTGAAATCTTTAGATGAGAATAAAGCTGTAGGTGTTGATGGTGTAAATGCTAAGCTATTGAAGCTTGTTCACAATCAGGTGGCTCCTCCATTGACGTATGTTTTTAATCTTGGTATCAAAACTTGTACATTTCCTGATCAGTGGAAAATAGCAAAAGTTACATCTTTGTATGAAAGTGGTAGTCCTACAGATTTTAATCATTATAGTCCAATCTCTGTCTTGCCTATTTTATCAAAAATACTTGAGACATGTGCCAACATATTTTAACAAGTTGTTAAATGGACACAAGCTCATCCTCTCATTGCAGTCTAGTTTTGGAGAAAAGCACTCATGTGAAACAGCCTTACTGAGTATTGTTACCTCTTGGGCCAAACATATTGATGATGGTCTTTTCAAAGGCGTACTTTTTGTAAATTTAAAATAAAAAGCGTTTGACCTTGTTAATCATTCGGGTTTAACGAGCAAGCTTAAGTTATATGGATGTGACGAAAATGCTTAATCTTGGTTTGAGTCTTATCTCTCCCATAGGACACAAAAAAGGCTCTTTGTCTGGAACTTTGTCAGAAACAAATGAAATCACAAGGTTCGATTTAGGGCCCTTTACTATTTTGTAACATTGATGCAAATACTGAAATGTATGCTGACGATTCAAGCTTTCACTATGCAAATTAATCACTGGAAAATGTACAAGATGCTTTACACTCGGATTTAGAAAATATAACTGAGTGGTGCAACGAAAACAAATTGATTGTTAATGCCAAGAAAACAAAATGTATGATTGTTGAATCAAAACAGAAACTTTTCAGGTCTGAATTTTAACTTAGCATAAAATTTTGTGGCAAATTTAAAACGAAAAACTTTTAGGTGTACATTTGGATAGTTGTACATCATGGACATGTATCATCCTCTTAAAATAAAGTTTATTATTATTACCCTGTATCGGGCGAAACTGTACATGCAGCTGCAGTAGACTCCAAAGAGGGTCAGAGGTATCTAGCATCCCTACTTTTAGAGGGGTTTGAGAAATTAGGGAAACAGATAACAGCAGGTACAGCAAATAGGGCTAACATGTTAAATTCATATTATCAGCAATATAAATTATTCTCGAATATTTGCAGGATTTATCTGTTTAGTTAACTATAATTCTTCAATATTTACATGATTTCTCATTCCAGGTACTAAGAACTGAATTGACAAGGAGGAACTATCTGACTTCCTACCCTTGTCAACTTTGGCGGGGTTATCTCCCTTCCACCAATTATCTCTAGCATGCCTGGCAAAGGGTAAAAAATCTGTCGACATCTCCTGGGAATCAGATGGCATTTTCTGAACATTTGGACGTGTCCCAGGATCCCTGAAGGAGATCTCCGACTCCACAGATTTCCATTCACGGGGGACTATGTTGCCCTGGTACGGCTTCAAGTGATCAACATGAACCATTCTCAGCACTGCATTGGGCCCATTTCTTATATGATAATTCAAACTTTATCTAAGCAGATAAATCCTGTTAATATTGGAGAATAATTTATATGCTGATAGTAAATAGTAATTTGTGTGCGTAAGCATTTCTTTATTATAGAATGACAATCACAGGGGCAGTTAATTTAATGGTGGAACAAAGGGACTTGTTGCTACCTG
Source organism: Crassadoma gigantea (assembly GCA_032360845.1). Lineage (NCBI taxonomy): Eukaryota > Metazoa > Mollusca > Bivalvia > Pectinida > Pectinidae > Crassadoma > Crassadoma gigantea. Next base: position 5,283 of record JAULCA010347012.1, read on the forward strand.
AGACTGATGCGAGAACCTTTTGGAGACCGGATGGTATGGCCTGCCCTGTACCAGAATGTGGAACAGAAGTGTTCCGAATGTATACCCACCAAGGCGTCATTGGTCCCAGATCCACTGTCCTGGATGGAAAGTTTTTCAGTGTAGAATATGTTTCCTGTCCTTTTAGGCTTCACAAGTTTTCTATGGTTCAAGTGGTAGCAGAAGTGGTGACCAATCGCATTGTGTATCTTGTGAATCCAGTTTGTTGATGCAGGAAATGTTCGCTTGCCATACCGTTCCTCTGTATGTCCGTAGGATAACGCGGGAAGTGTGTCACAGAACGATTCTTAATATATTCTGAGGAATAATAGTTTATTATTTGTTGTAGTAAAACTGACATTTGTGTTACATAGTATGCATATTCTAGTAGACTCTAGTTAACATGATGCCAACTGTTTTTTTTATATAACATGTTTTCGGGTTATTTTTACAAGGGATGTGAAACTGATCTATTTTCCATGGTGTGAATCAAATGTTTGTGTTATATCATAATCAAATTTCTGAATGTTGATTACTCCTAATATACGTATGTATTTTGTCAAAAGTTCTATGGATATATCGATATTGTGTATACAATGCACATGACTTAAGTTTAACTTAACATTTTTTTAGTATTCTCTGCCTGCAGCAATTGGAATTGGGTACTAAGTGTAGTATGCCATGCATGGGTGATTCTGTGTATGCTTACTATGGGTATGCATAGGGAATCTGTGAAGAAGGAGCTATGGAAGAATTATATTTCTACTTTATTGCTACTTTAGCGTGAGCAATTTTGTAAGTAGATGTTGAACCCAGAAATTGACCCCGGTCCCCTGCCGTGGTGGGTATTTTGTAGAGATGAGTTCTAATTTGGCACATTGGAAGTTATGCCTTGTAGCTGGAGAGTTCTGAGGTTTTTGTTGCAGAGGTGTTTTGCTGTTGACGCATATTTGGGAGTATAGCTTATTTATTCTGTTCAATGAAGTATGCCGTGATCTCCTATTGGTACAGGTTATGGGGAGGGGTCTGTTTATATATTTATACATGAAATCTGAATTGTATTGTAAATAGTATGGATTAGTACAAGTGTCTTCGGCAGTATGTTTCAGTGAGGTATCTCTATAAAGTCGGCATCAGTTCCGCGCTATCACAAGGAGACAATACACAAACATATCGCAGCCTCCCAAAATACCCACGCATTCATCTTTCATGCAGGGGAGGCCGTCCTTAAATAACCTTAGCTGTTAATAGGATGTTAAACAAAATAAAATCAAACTAAACCAAACAACCGAAGCCGTTTTAGGTAGCTGGAAGATTATTTTTGGAGTAGCTATTTACAAGTTATTATTTTTGTAGGCATTACATTTTTTCTAGTGGGCCTCAGTGCTTCATGACTATGTTTGTTTTGGCATAATGTTTACAAATGGTCTGATTGATATAATGTTTTAAGGTGTTTAGAAAGAAGAGAAAAGATGAAATCCCATACTTAGTCGCCCCTTACGATCATGCTATGGGGTAGCAGGTACAATTCTTACGCCATACCTGCAGGTTCAGGGATCGTGAGGAACTTTTATGTGAAATTTGAGAAAGACCCTTCTCATAAGTTCTGAGAAATAGCAATAACAAACTTTAACTCTCAACTTTGAGATGGCTGCCTGACTGACATCTTGGATTTGTGATAAGTCCCAAAAATTGAAAAGCGTAATAAGGGATCATAGAGAATATCCATATGAAATTTTAGAAAGATCCCTCCCATACTTTCTGAGTAACAGCGCTAACACACGACGGTGATCTTTGTTTTGTGATCAGTCCTCAAATATGATATACAATACTAAAGGGGAATTTATTCGTGAAATCTGAGAAATATCCCTCTAATACTTTATGAGAAATAGCGCTAACAATCTTTCATTCTGAAATACAAGATTGTTGGCTGTCCGCCATCTTGGCTTTGCGATAAGTCACAAAAAACTATATGCACAACTAGGGATCATGGGGAAAAAGTTGAAACTGAGCTATGGTAATTTTAATTTCTACAAGCGGCGGCGTGACACAGACCTCCTTGTACAGGAAGCCTGACAGAACATTGTTATCGTTATACAGATGATATATATATGATAGATATATACAATTGTATGATACAATGTTTTAATGTTTTATAGAACATTGTTATACAGATGATATATGTTACAATGTTTAAATATTTTATAGAATTTTAATGACAGCGAAAAGTTCATAAATAAAAAATTACAATATAACATGAAAGGGTGATATTGTTTGTTTTTTTATGTTTTCAACAGCGCAGAAACATCAAAGGCAGTGGAATATAGTGATAAAATAAGATAAAAAAATCGGTCAATTTGGTTTTCTTTGCTGTTTCCAAAGCAGATGACACAAAAGAACAAACTCGATTCTGTTTTGAGACATATGTTTTTCACTTCTTTTGTTCAAGTTCTGTGATCTAAAGCAGTTATAGTATTTCCCCAAACATGCATGGGGTTAAACATATTGAAGAAAATCGTGTGTATCCCTCTCATAATTTATAGCGAGGTGGAAGCAAAAGTCAACCTAGACATGCAACAAATGTCAGTGTTTATCACGTAAGTACAAAATAGAATTAATTCACTAGAATATAAGAGGGTAACGAGATGCATTTTAGATACAACCTCTTCAGAAACAATGAATGAATGAATTGGCGTAAGGAGTCAAATTGAACTACATATTAAATATATGAAAGATTTCTTTCAACAGATTCCGTTATGTTATTATTCAATGTGGCATTATATCAACTTCATTTCAAACCGTCGGAGATAACATGGCATTCTTTGTTTCAACATATATAGGAGCCTATGTCTTTATAAGAAACCTAATCAACCTAAATGTACAAGGGGTTATGAGTACCAGTTACATTTAACGCGTTATTGAAATTTCCTTCAGATTATTTCACTCGTGCTACACAAATTATTGACACTATAACATACTCGGAAATTTATTATAAACGGTTATTTTGCAATGAATATATTCGGGACCGACTTATTTATTGTAGAAGTATTGGGTCCGTCTTATTTATTTTAGAAGTATTGTTACACGCAATATGTGTAGATAAAATACAAAAACATTCCAAATGATTGCATAGTCAAAGGTGGTACATATGTCATGTTACCCGATATGGCTTTCAGTACGCCTTTGACACAATCAGATATATGATTGTCCTCTGTAAAGTCTTATCGGTGGTTCGATTGGTTTTGGTTTGGTTTTATTTTTTTTTATTGTCCTTATAATAGCTAAGTTCTTTCAAGGACGGCCTCCCCTGTGTGCAAGATGCATGCGTGTAGTGTATGCGTGTGCATGTTGGTAGGCTGCGATAAGTCTGTTTGTCTCATTGTGATAGTGCGGAACTGATGCCGACTTTATAGTGCTACCTCACTGAAACATGCTGCAAAAGACATCCAGCAGGACATCCCACCCGGTCACATTATACTGACAACCGGCGAACCAGTCGTTCCACTCCTAAATTGCTGAACGTTAAGCAGGAGTAAAAACTACCATATTACAGATTTTGGTACGTCTCGGCCAGGAAACAAAATCTAGAGCCTTTATCACGGGGCGAAGGCTCAACTAAAGGCTAAAGATGAGGCATTGTCAAGAGAAACATGAAAATGAAGGTTGTTTAGAAGGAAGCTGACAGAAAATATCCCAAATTTAGTCGCCTCTTTCGATCGTGCAATGGGGGAAGCAGGCACGATTTTTACGCCCTACCTGCAGGGTCCTTTTTAAAGGAATACCTATGTCTGAGTTACCCAAGAGTTTTTTTTTATTAGCGACTGAAGCAAACACACGAGAGCTCTTTATTGTCGTCGGCAACATATGTCAAAATAACGGACCGACACCGAAATTGATAGACCCCGCTTGGGTTCCCCATTGTGGCATTTTGTTGCTTAAATGTTCATTGTTTTGAACATAATAAAGTTTTACAGCAAAAATTCACTTGCTGCATTTAATTTAAGTGATCAATCTAGTGTCAAAAGAGGTGAATATTTTAATCTCTAATGAAACGCCAAAAATACAAATTTTCAAACTTGCCGCCAAATTGTCGTTTTTTCAATTCTTGTAAAAGAAATTCTACAAAAGATAGGCATCTAGTATTTTGATTTTTGAAATTTTGACGCATTTTCTATTCAAATTCATTTTTTTAACTTGTTAAATATCAAAAGCCTACTACACAAGATCATCACAAGACTTTAAATAAGTATTACGTCACGAAAAGATAAAAACAGTATTTGTGAAATCATGTGACACCGACTTTATTTCTATCTATCAACTCTCAAAACAACATCATAGCTCTTTGTAAGTCATTGTTTTAATGCGTCTTTTTTTTAAATATATGAATATCTGTTGGTGCCTCCCCGAATAAATTACATTACAAACCCGATCGCTAAAACCACCAATAAACATGGTATTCTTACATATACATATCGACTTTGTTTAGTGGGGTATGTTATCAAGATGTTATTGATTTGTTTTGTTTTTGGTTTTATTTTGTTTAACGTCCTTTTAACAGCTAATGTCATCTAAGGACGGAGATGATATTGAAACAGACTGTTTAAGGAAAACCCAATCTTTATATATTTTCGACAACATACATAAGTCCGTGATCATACATTTCAATATTATAATCACATTTCGCAAAGTACAATCTGAATGTTCACTGTGTCGCTATTAACTTGAGATACAAAAATTTTTATTTAACTTCGCATGTTCAAACCAACAACAAAACGTTAGCACTGACGTTTTATTCTCACGCCAAACTCAGTCAACGATCTAGATTTTTATTAACTCGCATATCATTAGATGAGTTTGGTTTGGTTTATTTTTGTTTAACGTCCTATTGACAGCAATGGTCTTTAAAGGACGTGCCAGGTTTTGGTGGTGGAGGAAAGCCGGAATTCCTCGAGAAAAACCACCGACTGACGGCCAGTACCTGGCAACTTCCCCACGTAGGTCTCGAACCCACGACCTATCGGGGAGGGCTAGTGGTTGTAGAATGTCAGACGCCATTAGATGAAATGCATGCACATATCATCTCCGATATCCAGGGCTTCCGCTCACGTTCTTTCTCTTTACCCCTTGAATATGTTATAGCTAAATTGAAGGCTCAGTTTGCGCCACCTTTTGATGAGACAAGAAAACTAGTTTGATCATTTGATGTACACCAGAAGAATCTCGCGGTCGCTAAACGGTAAATCTTACTTGTTTTGAAGAGAGGTGTCGCTCCTCTGCGATCTTCAAAAGACAGGTATCAGCCTAGTGACTGGTCTGTTCTTTACCTGAGACCAATAAAATAGCTAACCGCGCGCCTTTTATTTTGACATATCACATGGATGCAGAGAGCTTAAGTGAGTGCTACCCTGAGTATTGAGGATGGTACAGTAGTTTGACAGTGTACCATTTTTTGCATACGCATCCGGTTTTATCGAAAAAACCACCAAAAAGACAATTAGAACAAATTGTTAACTATTATGAATCTCACGAATCATAGAGTTAAAATTATTTGCAAAAATACCAAAAACTCAACTAACGAATAGCAATCATGGTTATTTCTTAATTTAATATAAATATTTCAACCTAAGATGCCAACTTTCAGCCGTTGATTAATACGTCATTATTCAGCTTACCCAGATACCACAGAGTACATTTACTTGGCCCTTATTCAGCCTACATTTATTGTGTCGAGATCAATACGGGTTATGGTGGATATGAATATTGATGCCGTCGATTTATAATAATATATATAATATGAACTCGATATCAACGACCGAATCATGATCCAATCTACGCAATAAAGAATGTATGTATATATATATATATATATGCATGTTTTATTTGCAATGCATATTTATAAACATGGTCACAACACTACGTATAAACACTGTCTATGTGCTGTTCGTGTATCACACGGAGAACAAGGGAAGCAGCTATACAAATCTGAAGAGGACTGAACGTAAGTAATATTGCGTATTAACAAAACAAGTTTGTATAAGACCATAGGTTCTTTTCATATTCGTTAAAGCGTTTGTTTTCCCAGTTGTTCCGTTATCCAGCCACCATTAAGTAACCGCGATAGAATTCTATCACTACCGAGTACCAGTTCACAAATCTAGGTTTTTTTGTTTTTAAATTTCACTATTCAGCTATTAATATTCAGTGTGAGTTTTCTCTGTATCTATTAAATCATTGTTTTACTTTATAGTCAAAACTAATCCAGTTAACTCGCTATCCAGCCATATTGCCTATTGAGCCGCCACTAATCAAGTTAACTCGCTATCTAGCCTTCACTTATATACATGTAGCTATTAACTTATTGAGTGTCCACTAATCAAGCTAACTCGCTAACCAGCCTTCACTTATATACATGTAGCTATTAACTTATTGAGCCACCACTAATCAAGTTAACTCGCTATCCAGCCTTCACTTATATACATGTAAATATTGCCTTATCGAGCCACCACTAATCAAGTTAACTCGCTATCCAGCCTTCACTTTTATACATGTAGCTATTGCCTTATTGAGCCGCAACTAATCGAAAAGTTACCCCGTTAACAGGTGGTAATGTGGACAGGTGCCCAGGGAGACACTGTCGAAAAAAGGGTAACGGCTATAAAAGGGATTTAAAGTGTTGCGATGAGGGTACCAGATCAATTTTGGTTTCCTCATTGTCCCCAAGGCACGAGCTCGGTACAGCTGTCTAGTTACCTGCATAATGACTATATAAACCGGGGTGAAATAAGTACAATAGTCTATTTATTTGAATAATAACTATAAACAGACCTGAGATCAGTACAGTAGTCTAGTTACCTGTATAATGACTATATAAACAGGAATGAGATAGATAAAATAGTCTAGTTACCTGTATAATGACTATATAAACAGACCCGAGTTAAGTACAGTAGTCTAGTTACCTGTATAATGACTATACAAACAGGCATGAGATAAATACAGTTGTCTAGTTACCTGTATAATGACCATATAAACAGACACGAGATAAGTACAGTTTTCTAGTTACCTGTATAATGACTATATAAACAGACATGAG
>JAULCA010347234.1:0-12386 GCA_032360845.1 Crassadoma gigantea
TACATCAATTTCAGGAGGACCCCCTCCCCCGTACAGCTTTCAGCCTTATCCAGGGGTGCCGCCAAACTCCGGTAGGTACCTGTTTGTTTATTTTTCTTTGAGTAATTAAAACTTAAATAAGCATATATATGTCAAACAAAGATATTTCACTGTACACACTTGAACTACCATTTTATGTCGCAAACATTAATCATCTCGTTTATTTGATTCCAGGGTATGTGCAATCCCCACCTCCCGGGCAGCCTGGCCCACCTCCCGGGCAACCTGGTACGTAAAAAAAACTATTCTCTACATACGCAACCTTAGCCCGAGTTTCCTCTGGCCCTGAAACCAGACTTAGACATTTTGACAGATGGATGTCTGGTGTTGGACACCTGTCTGTCAAAATGTCTACGTCTGGTGTCGGGGTCAGGAAACTCGGGCTAACACAACCTAGACCCACTACAAATTGGCTATGTATAATACTGCCCCATATACACATTGCAGTCACATATGTACTCTCTCTGTTTCATATCCATCATACACATTGTTGACCCCTACTCGATATCCAGGGGTTACGCTCATTTTCGCTCTCTAAACCCGTGGAATATGTCAAAGCAAAACGAAGGCACGCAGCTGCTAGCTATTTGATTGGTGTCAAGTTAAAAATGACCAAGCACTAGGATAATACTTGTTCTTTGAAGATTGTAAATAAAGGGACGCCCGACTTCAAAGCCTGTCATTGTTTCTCGTTACGCAACCGCGAGATTATTTTCATGTATATCAAATTACAAAACGTGTCTTCTCGTTTCATCCACAAGGTGCTGCACATTGAGCCTTCGACTTTGCTATGACATATTTAAGAGGCCCTGGATATAGAGAATAAGCATTCTTATGTAAATCATCTACACACACACATCCCTCTACCCCATCACCAGCCCCTTCCACATTATACACATATGTCTATATATACATAACCTTTATATACATCATTGTATCCTCATGTAAATCAACGACACACACATCCCCTAACCACATTACCAATTCCTTCCTCAGTATACACAACCGTCTCTAAGCATCAACCATAGGTATCAATGTCACTATACACAGCGTCCATACACATCACAGACAACATATGCATACCACTCTTACATATTATACCCCGAAACTTCCTCCTTCCCCCATACACACACATCGTATTCACATATCACATACACATTGTTATTCCTTACTAAAACATCATAAACCTATTTTACGGTCATGCTATATGAACATTTCTTACATTTTTGTCAATTTTTTCAGGGTACGTGCAACCCACATATCCTGGGCAACCTGCTCCCCAGAATCCTGGTATGGAAATGTAACAGTAGTGTTTATCATATAATATATTATAAGATTATGAATTGTTGTATATTATATGAGAACTCAAGTAAAGATTTAATACCCAAAGAGGGATATAAAAGTTAGCATGAAATACAGATATCTCCATTTTACAGATTAGATTCTTTTTATGTGATTAAAGAATATCATTAAATGAATCAAAACTTTCTCTAACTAAAGTAAAGCTATCTTAAGAAGCTATATATACACCATTTATGATAAGGCTTATATAAGTATTTCGTTTATTAAAAGATATCTTTTAAAGTTGATAGAGATATTTTTTAGGTATAATATGTTAAGTTGACAGTGTTAGATGCAGTCACTTCCCACAACTCTTTATTCATTTAATCATATTAATCAACACTTATCATTTTTGTGGTTATGGTTTCCAATCGTTAATGAACGAACGTACTTCTCAAAATATTTAAGATACTTAATATAAAAACAAAGACGAAATAACGACTATGCAGATAATATATATATTATGTATAACCGCAGTTAATCTTTCGTTTTTTTCGTCCTTCTTCACGAGGTTTAAACTATCATTTCAGTGAACAATAGGCTAACTGCATAATATACACATAATTTATTTTGAGGGGCGAAGTTAACATAGGACTAAAGTTGATATTATGGGTGAAGGGCGAAAGTTGATATTATGGATGAAGGGCGAAAGTGGACATTATGGGTGAATGATGAACGTTGAACTAGTCGAATGCTTTTTTGTATACAGTATGATAATATGTATTTGTAGATATGTTATTATCCATATTAATGCATCTTTATAAATAATCATTGTCAAGGTTTTCATACGCCAATCTACATATTCTGTTCTTCATAAATCCATACATCGAATTGATCAATAAAAAAAATGTAATATGTATGTGATATATACAATTCATGTAATGTAGCACAGAGTCTAAACGCATCACAGACATCCTAAACATACCATTTCCAACGTAATGCCTCCTAAACTTATTCACATGTTACTTAATATCGTAATTCTCAACACACATCTTAACCCTATTTTACCGATATGAACATTTCTAAAAACAAATGTCAATTTATATTTCAGGGTACGTGCAACCCCCATATCCTGGGCAACCTGCTCCCCTACAGCCTGGTACGGAAATGAAACAATAGTGTATATCATATAATGTATTATTATTCTATGAACTGTTGTAATACCCAAAGAATGATCTTAAAGAAAAAATGTAATAGAGATACCCATTCCAAATATAGATTCTTTAAATGAAATAAAATATCTTAAAAAACGAATCAATGATATCTCTAATTAAATTAAAGCTATCCTTTTATGTAATATAGATACCACATAATTATGATGATTTATTTATGTACAATTCAATTATGTTATGTGAAATAGGTGTTCAGTGTGGTTACCCAGCAACGACCGTCGTTGTTTCGCAACCAGGCGTCGTGACCAGGATTCCGGTAAGTCATCTATAACCTATCTTCAATGGTTCACAATAAAGCGTTATTTTAAAGATTATTCTACCAGACAATGAATAAGCTTTAGTTAAAACATCTATATTTAAGAACCAATGCGCAGAAATGTACCTTTATTCTCAGTCGTCCTTGTAAATTCCTTGTACTCAGGTAAATAGTACCACTACAAAAGTACAAAGAGTACAAAGTTACCGTTACAGACCCATGTCACTGTACTGACTTCTTATTACCAATCCTAGCTATGTGGAAGAAGGATTAAAGTCGTTCAATGACACTGTGCTCACCGGTAGTGGAATTAACAGATCATCGAGTATTAAGAGATCTAAAAGATACCTTCATCAATCTTGAATAGCCTTCCTACAAAACTATTTCTGCTATCATGTTTGACTTTTTCGCTCTTTACACTAAATATTACCTTTGACCAAACTGAACGAATGCCTTCTTACCTATCATAAGATCAGCTTTACCAAGAAAGGGGTTTGCTTACTTGTGCGGGTCACAGAATTTCATACTTGAATTTAATTGGAGTAATCTATCTTGCATTAACTTGATTCGATTAAATTTCATAACTTCAAAAACAAGACCATGTTTTAAAAGCTGAACTATTAATTATTTATGATTTTACAGAGAGAGAAATGGCGAACAAAAATGGTTACCCGCATTTTTTCAACATACTATGTGACGGAGATTTACTTTCCATCGCAGAAACCAATTTAATATAATATTTATTTATATCTAGTGGATTCCGTGCATCTTTTATAAAAGACAAAAACTTCAATATACTTCTTCATGCGTTTGACATTTGTATGTATTTTTCTTCCGCCACACAATGATAGATAAATCGTAATCAATTAACAACAATTAAATATCCGCCATCTACCTTTTTGTGACTAATGCTTTGATTTTGCTATTTGTAGGTACAACCCCCACCAAGATCTCATATGGTCGTTTCTGTCATTGGATGCTTATGCTGTCTGTGGCCTCTTGGTATTGGGGCGATAATAGCTTCATTTCACGTAAGTAAACACACACTGGCAAAAACGCGTATCTATTAATACTCTCTGGTTAATTGTATATTTTATAAGTGGGCATTTTCTAAATAGTTGTATGCAATACAAGTGAACACTTTTTATTAACTGTATGTTGTAAGGGAACATTTTCTGTTAAGTTGTATGTTGTAAGGGAACATTTTGTATTTAGTTGTATGATATAAGTGAACATTTTCTGTTTAGTTGTATGTTGTAAGGGAATATTTTGTATTTAGTTGTAGGTTATAAGTGAACATTTTCAGTTTAGTTGTGTGTTTTAAGGGAACATTTTGTATTTAGTTGTATGTTATAAGTGAACATTTTCTGTTTAGTAACATGTTGGAAGGGAACATTTTCTATTTAGTTGCGTATTGGAAGGGGACATTGTCTATTCATTTCTTTGTTGTAAGGGAACGTTTCTATTTAGTTGTATGTTGTAAGGGAACACTTTCTGTTAAATTATATGTCATAAGGGAAATTTTCTATTTAGTTGTATATTAGTTGTATGTTGTAAGGGAACATTTTGATTTAGTTGTATGTTGCAGTTGAACATTTTCCATTTAGTTGTATAGAGTAAGGAAACATTTTTAGTTGTATGTTGAAAGAGTATATTTCTGTTAAGTTGTATGATATAAGGGAACATTCTATATTTAGTTGTATGTTGTAAATTTAGTACACATATTGCATACCAATATAGAACCAATGGGTTTTCAATTCAGAAGTTTTGGAGTTATGCCATTTTTATTTCCAAATAAGAGCATTGTGTTGGAAATGCAAGAACTTTTTTTTACTTTTAATCAATGTTGTTAAACAATTTTGTACCGTAACGCTAGAAGCAATAATGTTCAACATCTATTGCGGGTTTCTCTGTCGATTTCCAACTTTCCTCGTTTTGGCGTACTTGACACTTGACATAGTTGCGCTGTTCATCGTTTTTGCCGTTTATTTATGCTTGTTAACGCAATATCTCAAACAAGTTCTTAATTTTTTGTCAGACTTAATGGATATTTCATTTCCTGAACGCATTCGATGAGTTCTTAAATCGTGATATTTAAATGCTATTCGACAGAGTTGGCCATTGTTCATTGCGGGCTGTGCTCCTTTCATTACCAAATAAGGAAATTGTGTAGTAAATACAAGAACATTCTTATTTTTTAACTAATTCATTTCAAATTTGGAATGGTAATGCTAGAAATAATATTGTTTGACATCTATTACAGTTTTTTTTCTGTCGATTTTTAATTTTTCCGCGTTTTTGCATATTACACTTGACATAGCTACTCTGTTCATCGTTTTTGCGTTAACTTGTCCATGTTAACATAAAATCGGTTTCCGAATTCAGACAGTTCTTTCTTACCAATGGTGCTTACTTGGGATTGTTTTCTTTGTTCGAAAGTCAACAGTCAAGGTTTACTTGCAATTGCTATTCAGGTCCAAAGGTCAAGTTCACCGTAACTATAAAAAGAAACTGTTTTTGTGCGATAACTTGAGCTCCTTAGGGTTGATGGAACTCAATCTTCATACCGTGCTTCCTTACTTAAAGTGCTTGCTTGGGATTGCTTTCTTGTTAGAGTTGCCTGCGCAGGCGACTCATCCACCCCTATGGACATTCTTGTTTTGTTGCATTATAAGTAGATTAATCTTTCCCGTTTGGTTCCTTGAAATTTAAGTGAATATCTAATGACACAACTAATTTAAGTGACTGCGTTTAGTTTTAACGTCAAGTAAAGCCTCTAATTATTATTTCTTTTCAGGTTCAATCCGCCATAGCCCGTGGGGATATTGCATCAGCTAAAAGTTCGTCCAAAACGGCGAAAATCGTCAATATAATCAATTTCTTGCTTGGCTTTATAATTATACTGACCGTTAGTGTTCTTTTCTCAAGTGTCAACACTTCTCGAAGAATACGCTACTAATACCTGTAGCTCAGTGTAGTATTATCTTCAAGTATCCAGGCTTCTCCAAGAATATACACATAGTACCGTTTTATTTTCAATGTAGTGTTATCCTGAGGCATCCAGGCTCTTGACGATTATTCAACTAATACCTGTAGCTCATTGAAGTGTTATCCTAAGGTATCCAGGCTCCTTGAAGAATATACAATTTATCCATGCAGTTCAGTGTTATCATATCCGATGTATCAAGGCATCTCAATGAATATACAACTAATACATGTAGCTCAGTGTAGTGTTATGCTTGAGTATAAAGTCTTTTCAAAGGATGATCAGCTAATGCCTGTAGCTTAAGATAATTTTATCCTAATGTGCGAATACTTTTTAAGGAAATACTGATACCTGCAGCTAAATGTAGTGTTATCCTCATCAATTCAGGCTTCTTACAAACACCCAACTGATACCTTTGGCTCAATGTAGATTTCTCCCCAGGTATCAGTATTTCTCGAAGAAGAATGTAGCGTAAGCATGACGTCTACAGACTGTTAAATGCATTTACAACTAATATCTACAACGCGATTTAAGCCTAAAGAGTCCCAGATATACACAACTTATATATGCACCTCAGTTCAGCGTTGGCTTCAAACATCCAAACTTTTGAATACCTGTAAAACGAAACGTTTTTGCCATGTTTTGTAACTAAGGGGAGACTACCGGATCGTTTGCTTTATTTGGAATGTGAAATTGCTAACGCAATATTTCTTGATGGTCTTTTATCAACTTGATTTGGCAACAAATTTAATTTTTATTAATAACTATTATTATCGAATCGGTCGTTTTTCTAACTATCTGTTTACTTACGATTTATTTGCCAACGGACTTTCAATAACAATATAGCGGCTAGTTTGTCTGTTGAATGTTACATCAAAATATGTTTTCTATGATTAATTGCATTCTATAATTAACGATAACTCCTTATCACTGTATTGCTGTATAACCCTTTAAAAACTAACGATTAAAATAAAATTAAAAAAATAAATAAAAATAGATAAATGCGTACAAGTTTTTATTATACAACAAAGACAAAATTTAGTCTCCAAGTTCATTTTTTATTACCAGAATTTCATATCTACAAAACAATTTTGCGAAGTTGAGAAAATGTACGGCTTTATTTAAAGGAAGGGGGTCAACTATTACATATAGCTACTTCGTTAGAGCTAAACAAATATGAAGGCAGTTGTTACAATAAGCAAAAATGTATATACATGTATTTTTAAATGAAATTACAAAATATGCATTCCAGTTGTTTTACCAATTGAAAATATGTACGCTGATAAAATGTAATAAATGCCTTTCATAGTTAGTCTAAAGATGTTCAAATGTAAATAAAAACGTTTAAAAAGAAAAAAAAATGGAACGATTTATTGTTATTGACGATTTGTTAGTTGTAAAACGCGATTTCCTCAGTTATTTTATTTGTTGTGTAGAATAGATATATTGGTCTGTAGGATCTATTTTTAGCAGAATTCAGCTTTGACACAGAGAGCCAGGGTGAACTTCTGCGAGGAAAAAAAAATAGAATTGCAAAATTTAGAACTTAGCAAAAATAACAACCTCATCGTGTTAGATATGGAATACCGCTAATGTTTTGGAAATTGATTTCTTATATATACTTTAATCCATTCAGGTTAAAATGATGCCAGAATACGAAAACTGTATACAGCAAAATATGAATTAGGCATTTACTAAAAACAAAACAAATTAACATGTCTTACAGTATATACAGTTTAAGTAAATGGTAAAATATACAGTTGGTTAAGTGCATATTAATGTTTGCACAGTAACTCCTGTTATGATTTTTCTGAAATGGACTGTTCTGTATCCATATTAAGCGTATAGTCTTCTGTCAAAATGTTTGAAACAGATTATGCTATTTCCATAGGAACCGCATATACAACCCATCGAGAACGATAGTGACGTTTACGAAACAAATGTCCTATTAGAAAAGAACCGTGGCGTAATATTAGTCTGAAAATGATAGGGCCCAGACATGTTTTCTAGAAAATTATTACTGTGAAAAGAACCACGAAAAAGGTGATTCCAGCGACAGTGTTGGTAATGTTTATTCCTATTGCAACATTTGAGAACGTCTTGGCCCCCTCCATGTCACCTCTGTTTACTGCAGAGCGGACCTGGAAAAGGAAGGAAAAGAACGTGTAACATAAAGTACAAATTGTGTGTTTTCGTTATATGATTCTGTACGACTAGGTCGAGATTTTTAAAGCTGACCTATTATTATTTTCAACTTATAGAGTTCATACATTAACAATATTATTATTTGGATCAAACGATGAAACAAATATATATTATAAATTGAACGTACAAAAAGTATTAAAAGAAAAACCTGAAAAGCAACCTACCATGGCAATGACGTTTTGATGTCGTAATAAAAGGAAGCTCTTTGACGTCGTTAAGTAAACGGTGAATATTTGTTGAACTTAGATGTAAGAAATGTTAACAAGGATTGTTAATTAAGAGCACATGAGGAATATATTTTGTAAATAATGATGGCATAAATGAATACGTGTTGGATGATAGATATGATCATTTTTCAATGCATTTTGAAAGAAAAATACAATTTTTAGAGGAAATATTATCAACAATTTACTAGACACATCATATATTTCTTATCGATCCTTAGAAAATTTGGTAATAGAAACATCATGTCAAAATTAATATTACACTGCACCATACAACTGTTCCGTTCTGCTTTGACTGATAGGTGATGCTAGGGGCGAAAAATATATATCTGTAGCCACCAATGTTACAGTAAACCTCTGGGATTTAACAGCACACCCTGCTACCTGGTATCTTGGGCAATAAACTCAAGATAATACATGCAAATGTATCTTTATAACTTGGTAATAGATACAGCATGATAAGGATTAACTTATAATCTCGTAAGGACAAAGTATTAACAGAATATAACACTGTCTTGAATTTATTTGATGTTAGTATCGTGTCATATCAAATTATTGGACTCGTTTCATAAATTCAATATGACATGGACACTCATGTAGGATTATCTTTATCATATAACACTCATAATCTGAAAGAAAAATCTTAATCCAGTGTTATCAGTAGACATTTTACAAACCAATGTACTTCGACTGTATTGTCATTCCGCGCAGTGCAAAGTAGTTCCAGATTTTTTTTATCCTTTTCCCCCCGAGTTACATCCTCCAACACATATCCCTTTATGCGCTGCAGGGCCCCAGAGATCGAAATGAATGGTATTATAAAACCACAAAGTTTGTAGTAAGCTATCAGGTGTGTTTTAACATAACTGGCCAGAATTTCACATCATATCTCTTTCAGAGCTATTTATTGGATACCTAAAATTTATTGGATCATTTAACTGTGTGTTGAATTGCCTTTTTTCGCCTTCAGCTGACGCTGTATATAATTCATAACCTCACGAACTTGGGCAAACATAAGGCTGTGACGTAATTTCTTATGCAAACTTGACATCGTCCCCTACAAACTGGTAGGTTCATATTCAAAATCGTCAGTTTTTCTTATACCAATAAGTAATTGCAGTAACAGACGCAGTTCAATTACTGGCATTTCGTGAATTTCTCTACTTTCATTAACTTCAGGCAATTCAAATAATTGATACAACAGTTCTATAATGTTTTACACAGAATATTTTTGCTAGATTGGTTAAGGATAAAAACCCCCCCACTTTTATTCATTTAAGGGTAACAAATGTGTTTGTTTGGGGTTTGATAGGTCCAGTATCTAAGTTTGTCGTCTGCTCCGACTGCTGTTCTGCCAGGGCGTGTGTAACACTGATACGATCTCGTAGAAATTTAACTTAAAAATCAATACCAGACACTTCTACATTTAACCTGTTTGAAGAATGTTCTTTACATAACCTTATTTTTTTCAATTGTAACTATGACGCAAATGTTTATCGGACCAACCATATTTTACAACGATATTGTAAAGAAAAGTAGTGCCTACATGTAGTGTCGTAAGAATATGATCCCACTGTCTTGACCAATGGCAGCACATTTAGCTTTGTTACATTTTTTTACCATTATATACATGGTCGTATGACATAGTGAATAGGCCAGTTATTTGAACAAATATATTTCATTTCTGGACTAAGTGTACTCACATTCATTGAGGCCATAATAGCACAGAATCCAATAGGCCACAGGCAGCAGAGGAATCCCAACAATGACCATACGAGATAATCAGAAGGAGGAGTCGTCTTCATTTAATGATAAAAAAAGTATCATATATAAAGACAGATAAAACGGCGACAAATTGATTTATTATACGAACACAGACAGATGTAGTCTCCATCATGAGCTTGTAATGGAAGACTCGATATAAATTTAATTGTCCGTGTGTTATCAGATGATGTAGTTTAATTTTTCATTAAACCTCGACAATTGATTTATATAGTAAAACGGTGATATTAGTAAACAAACGGCAAATTGTGATACATTTTTCATAACAATCAAATGCTACAATGATCATTTACATATTACTGGTTACAACCTTCGAACATGACATTTTACCGTATTTTGGTTTGTTTGTATAATATTCTGTGTTCTGTATATCAGTTCCATGTTTTTGTATACACACTGCATGTGGAAAATTATCAGATTTGAAAAATAAAATAATGGCTATTTCCTGAGACACAGATGATGTTTTGCAGTAGGTCACCTGGGTGATAAGTTTGAACGGATGTACGCTGTATAGGATTATTTATGTGAACGGAATCCATGTCAATCTTATCTCTTTGGATGATCGGTTCCCGATTGCGTTTCGAAAATTCAAAGAGCGAAGCATCATGAGGTAAAATGGTACTAAGGCCGGTAATCTAGTATAAAGTCAAAGGTCTAAAAAACATTATAGAAAAAAAATAACAAAACCTGTGTCAGCTAAAGGAATATATATTTACCATTCGCTTGTTTATCTGTGGGGACTGTTGTACGAGCTGAATCGGGAAGGTTGGATCTCCACAGTGTAATCCTGAAGTTTAGATATCAAATGAATTCATCAGTTAACATGAACACACCAGAAGACACAGAATAAATGATAATATCAGGAATTAGGACTAATCATGTAAATCTATAAATGATGTTCGAAAGTTTTTGAAAAAGAAACAAGTGCTCAAACTCCAAAAAAAGTATTAAAACTGATATATATAATGATGATGCTTGCAAGATTTGTTGCATTTGTTTGGACAGCAATGCTAAATCTTCTAACAAATCGCCTTAATATATGCTTGTAATTTATGTTCAAATGACCTCTAAAGGTGAGCATAATTAAGGTACAGACTGTTTGAATTATTTTGTTGAGCTTCACAAGTTTCGATTTAGAAACAAGTAATAAAATTAACTTAATGATAATAGAAAATCTAAAGCTCCAATTTCCAATACATTCGTGTTGTAATTTAATTCAACTATAGCAATTTTTATAAGTCTGACTTAAATGCATCTTCATGTAAAAATAAAAGCTTGGCAATGAGGGGCCGTACATAGCCAAATATGGTAAACATCATTTAAATTATTTTTCAACTTATATCCGTACTTGAACTAGTTAATAAAAAAACCTACATATATCCCTACGGTCAATTAATGCAAATAATCAGCTTATTAGTTATGGCCTATTGGCGCTATGATTGGGCACCCCTCTGTTGATATGGAGTCATGCATATTTATTAATGACGTACGTTGCTGCATCTGGGAGGCTCGCTGTGGCGGGGACTGAAGGAGGGGAGTAGGGCGGAGGCATGTCCTTAGCTGCATCTTTTTGGAATAGTTTATAAGTTTTTGTAAAGAAGATTTTCAATAAATTGTATTCTTTCTTGTTATCAGGAAAATGTGTTTAAATAAGATAGCAATATGACATGGCTAAAAGAAACATTTCATAAATAAATAGAGAACTTATCGAAAAAAAATCATAATCATTTGAAATCTACATCCAAACTTATCAAATAAACAGAAACGTTCACAATCACCTTACATAACTATTCACAGGATTGGATTTCATGTTACTTCCCCTTTGTTGGAGCCTATGTCAATGTACATCTCATGAAGTTGTACTACTTTGTTGGAGCCGAAGACCAGGTATATATGATGTGATTGTATTTCCCTTCCCTTTATTGGAGCCGAAGATCAGGTATATATGATATGGTTGTATTTCCCTTCCCCTTATTGGAGCCGAAGACCAGGTATATATGATGCGATTGTATTTCCCTTCCCTGTACTGGAGCCGAAGACCAAGGTATAGATCATGTGATTGTATTTCCTTCCCCTTTGTTGGACCCGAAAACTAAATATCAAATGAATAAATATCAAACGAAATGTAAATATCATGTGATTTGATTACATATCATGTTATCAAATCACATATATACCTGGACTTCTGCTCTAACAAAAGGGAAATTAATTCAGTCACATGATATGTACCTGATCTTCGGCTCCCCAGTTTAACTGATTTGGCGATAAGATGGGTGCTAAAGATTAAAAGGGATGATTTTCCCTATAAGGTGCGTTGGAGGGATTGATGTTCTTGGGGCACCAAAGGGGGTAGCAAGCATGATGGAACTAGAAAAGATAGC
>JAULCA010347567.1:0-12384 GCA_032360845.1 Crassadoma gigantea
TTATTCTGGTGTGATATTAAAACTTTATGAAATGTATTCACCTGAGATTCGAAATATTCATCAATTTAAGATTCAACCCAACGTTATCAGTAAGAAGGCAATACATGACGAGTACATAGATAATATACTTAGCCGGCGGTGGCCCTATCTTTAATGCTAGGTATAATGAAGTTAGGGAGATAACTATATTGTACATGTACTTTAGAAGTCGTGGTGTGTATATCGCTCACATAACACAACTCAAAGGGTTCTTGACGAAGTTCTATTTCATGATCCGACAAACAAACTCCTACAACAGGAAATACACAAGAGTTATAAAAAACCTGGATGGTTTAAAAAAAACCCCTAAAAGTCCAAAAAAAAAAAGGACAAATAAAACCACTAAAACAAAAAGAAACCGGAAGTTTATCCAACGCCGACGTCATTTGGCGGATTTGCCTAGCGGCAGTAATCAAAGGTCAGAGGTTAAGTATGTTAAAGTGCGTCATGATGTCATAGCGCGTGTAGGTTGTCTGACAGGCTAATATTTTCACGGGTCAGTTCTTGTCTTTCACAGGCAAGTTTCAGAGAAACATGAATCTTGTGAGCATTTTTCATCTCCGTTTCTCATGTGTTTCTTTGCATTTCGATTTCACTTAAAGTTACTCGATTCATCGTCATCAGCGTCCGTTTTCGTGACGTGCAGTACTTCCGAAAAAATACAGGATTTCAGATCAAACTAATATAACGCGTGTATAGAGAATCATTTACATGTATCACATAAGTACAATGTACTACTATTAATACCCGGCCGGGTATAAAATCGATCCCATGCCTTGTAATGGAGCAAGTCCGGTGTGAATCACACCGGGGCGATTTTAAAATTAATTGACAGTACACTAGTCCGCATCCATAAATATGGTTGTAGTATGAACTATATCTGTTGATATTCTGCACAACATTTAGTTAAACTCTGCCTAAAATGCCGTTAAATCATCAAGTTAACGTAGCAAGCGCATCGAAATCTGAATTGACCGTTGTGTTGGGAAGTTCGTCTCTCTTCCAAATATGGGTGTCATTACTCAATATGGACATTGTAGTAAACCCGAAAGGGCGCTGACCAAGGTGGACGTGTGTGATTTTAGCTCCGCATGTTTTATATGAAATAACAACCTTTTACCAGTCGAACAAACTTTTTTTAGTGTCCGTTTGCCAGTTTAATATATGCAATCCGATCCCTACGCCTAGAAGTTTGCATGTGCATGCGTGAGAGAGTAGCATTAGCAGTCAAGAGTTGGATCCGCCATCTCAGTGACCGGTCAACAAAAAAGTCCATAATACTGATTCAAGTTTCTGCAATCTATTCCATGTGTCAACATAGACTGTGAGCAGATATCCATTAAATTCAGGCCTATATGAAATCTACATTCGAAATTAACATTCTGTAAGCGGATGATATTCCCGCCACTTTCTTTTGTTGTTGACGACGCCATATTTATTTACTTGGAATCCCAATTTAGCTGCACCTGCCCTCCTAAGTTATTTTCTACTTTCTATCATATTACTCCTAGTTCTTTTAATCCTGTTTAATAGTTTTAGTAGTCTTTTAACCATACTTAAACACTGCAAACGTTTCAGACACTTTTTTTTTATTAATTCACCCTAATAATCGGGCGTTGTTCGACTGCCCACAATCCATCTATTACGATTTTGTTTTGCCCTCATTTATCTCACCCTGGTCTTTTTTAGATGTATTAACATTGGGTACCGTGATAGGGGTTTTACTTACATTGTCATCATGTAGGTTATACTTAGCTTTCACTGTAGGTAACTGTGTGTATGCAATAATAACCTTTTTATTATGCCCCCGAGATCGAAGATCGGGGGGCATATTGTTTTTGGTCTGTCTGTCTGTCTGTCCACACATTGTTTCCGTTTAGATATCGCCATCGGATTTAAATCAAATTTGTTATGTTGCTTTATATCAATGAGATCTTGGATGGGTTGGATATTGGTCAAAATCGGTCCACATTCTCCAGAGTTATGGGACTTTAACATCCTTAAAATGGTGAATTCCTTCGTTTCCGTCAAATAACTTCAGATATCTCTATCGGATTTAAACAGAGTAGGTATATCGGGGGCAAAGTGTTCCTCAAACACATCTTGTTTCATTTTTATTTGTTTTATATATGCTGTAATCTTATGATCACTATTCATCCACTTTAGCCATGTCGCTGTCTCTTTCGATTTGTTACAGGTGGTATTATAGTATACAGATGATACAGTATCCCACAAAGGGGGCTAGCTAGTACAACGTATGTCGAATCGCAAACTATCTGGCAATTCTTTTCTTACGTACCCAACAGATCCAACCACACTGCCCTATCTTTAGGCTATGGCTAGGGAAGAGACTGCAATCCCCGGACGTTACATTACAACTCTTAGAACGAGTGCTAGAACCACTGGACCTCCATCTAAACTACGACTAGATTATGCTTTAACCCAGTTTATCAAAGGATCCAATAATACATCATGAAAAAGAAGACGCTCCAAAAGAAGCTGGACAAGTGTGAGACACAGAATATCACATATACAGAGAAGTATTGAAATCACTCATATGAGTACTGGTCTCTTTAAAGTTTATAAAGGAACAGCCATTACCTACTTCACAGAAAGTAGACCGATACCCTAATCCCTCATCACATCGACACCTCGAACAGAACTGACGAGTCTGTTGCTGGGGTAGAAACCTAAATTAGGGTTTCTAACAAAGTAACAAAGAGAACAGGTCGCCTCAAATACTGTGTTATGCTGTATCACACTACATATAGTCTAATTGTGAATCGACACCCACCACAGTTCTTCTTTCAGGATCATAATGAGAATCTGGCTGCTATCGAATGCAACCCTATGACCATGAACCTGGACAGCAATTAGGAGTTCACCTAATAGAGGCTCTAAAAAAGATGTCCAGCGACGTCACAACTCGAAACACAGATGGGAGTGATAACATGATCCAGATCAAATCGTCCTAGGATCTACCTGTCACTCAGTTATCTAACCTTCAAAAGCCTATCAATCTAAAGAAAGCAGATGCACAGCAATTAACTACCACCAACCTAGTTGTTCTTACTATAATTCAACAATCGCCTTTGCTGACACTCCACTAACAGACTCCACCAGACCAAACTTAGACAACTAAGATCTGACTGATATAATTAACGGTAAAATTGAAGCAGGTATATTATGCCCACTTTGTAAAAATAACACAGCTACAGACTTCGTGGAATGTACAAAGTGCGGCCTGTGGAGCCACTACTACTGTGATGGTCAGAGCAAAAAAGAGCACAGCTGACACGAAGTGGATGAGCTGTTACCCCATACATGTTCTTGTTGTAGGTTGCTAGATGATCTACTCATAACTAATCGACCTGCAGATTTCTCCTCCCCTACCATGGAAGAACCTACAACCAAAGTGCTACAACAATGATCTTAAGTATACTCTAGAATACCATCGTGTTGGTTTCTCAATTGGTACTACATTCATCGGAGTACCGACTGTTACCGATGATATAGCTCTTCTAGCAAACGACCCTGTAGATCTTCAGACTGAACTTAATGTTGCACATCAGTTCACCCGGATGAATAGCTTTACCATCAATCCTACAAAAGCGAAATAGTTATCTTAAATGGTAAGCCCGGAAGAGACCCTCTTTGCTAGAACATTGGGCAGTCTACCATTCACGAGTCTCACAGCGGCACATCTGGGAATACGGCGCATAGCAAAAAGAGACCCAGAAGCAATAGAGGAAAGTATCCAGAGAGGGAGAAGAACCCTCTATGCCCTGAAGGGAACTGGGCTACATGGCAGAAATGGTACAAATCCGATCATATAATACAGATTATACTCCACATTCTGCAGACCACGCATCACATTCGGCTTAGAAGGTTTACAGTTGACAGCCTCAGAAATCAAGACCCTAAACACTAAAGAACTGCGAACACTACGAATGATCAAATCATTACCCGACATATGTAACAACTGCCACCTTTGTGCTCCTTGGAGCAACTCCTATTGGCATGGAGCTGGAGATAAAGGCCCTGGCCCTATTTGGATCAATCATGCTACTTCCCCTAGGGATCTGAGAATTTATTACAGCTACAAACGTATATTTGGACCTAAACTAGGGTGTCTTAAGCAATTTTACACGTTTGGGGGTTTAGGTCGAATTTCGGAAAAATACAACCCTAAAGATCATAGGAGAAGGGTCAAAGGAACTCGATTTCGAAAAATCGACCCTACCTAACGTTCTTGCATAAAAAAATCACATGATCTCCGTTTCCTCCAAAAACACACGCCATTTCAGAGTTTCTAAGTTTTCCGCAATCAGGCTGCCATTTTTTGAATATTAATGAGTCTGACGTCAGCCGCGTGCTAAGACATGTGGTGTGATTGGTTTAGCGAACACAATGCTATACTTCCAACCAATCACACCACGGGTCTCAGCACGAGGGGCTGAAGCGGAGATCATGTCCACGGAAGGAAACTACATTTGGCGTGCATATAGCCTAGGTTTCAGAAAAAAAATCAATCTTTCCAACGGTACCAAGAATTTTTTTCGTACAACAAACAAAAATGTGATTTTTGACACAAGACAGTTAGGTAGGGTGGATATTTCGACATCGACTTCTTTCCACCCTTCTTCTATTTATCAAATATAGCTGTAACGAATTATCAGGCCCCTGTGCTACTTCCTTGGACTGCAGAACACGACATTGCCCGTAGGTAGCAGTAAAGAACCCGGACATCTCTAGCTTCTTTGTCCACATTAAGCGAATCCTGACTTAATACTCTCTCCCCTCTCACATGCTTGAAAACCTGCCCAGTAAACAGAAGTGGAAAATAATGTTGAGAGAAGCCACAAACATGTACTGGCATAACCAATGCCTGATGGACCAGTTGCAGAAACCATCACTCCGGTATCTACATATCCAGGACAAACTAAATCAGAACCAACGCCTACTGTGGAAACATGCCATGAACGGCACAATAGAAAGCAGCAGAAGCGATCATCAAGGCCAGAATCCTGACGGGCACATTCATATATACACACTACAAACAAATAGGTCAAAATTCAATCAACACAATATCTCTCAACTGCCCACTTAGCAGACAGGAAGCTGAAACTAGAGAACATTCTCCACTGCACTTCTCAAACATAGGCGTATAAAACACAATTCTAAGATAAGGCAAATCATAGATTCCACAGATAAGTCAGGTTGTCTGGGTGCAGCTAAGATTCCCCACAGAGATCCTCTCCTGCTTCAGTGTATAATGGACTGCACATGTACAAGCACAGCAGCCTGTGATCTACAACTGAACTCGCACCAGAGAATTACACAGGAGAAAGTTAACAGGAGTTGGCTTTATGACCTATATTTGACAAGATCAAGTCTACTAACAGCATGTTTTATGACCTATATTTGACAAGATCAAGTCTACTAACAGCATGTTTTATGACCTATATTTGACAAGATCAAGTCTACTAACAGCATGTTTTATGACCTATATTTGGCAAGATCAAGTCTACTAACAGCATGTTTTATGACCTATATTTGACAAGATCAAGTCTACTAGCAGCACAGGACAGCTGATCTACTACGTCTGTATATGCTTCATTGTGCTTTTAGTGAAGTGTGCTTTTACTGTGTGCATAGACTATGTGCTAAGCTTAATTTGCTACACTATGGGCGGATTGGTCGAGTAGTTAACACTCCGGCCTTCCACAGACGGCCAGGGTTTGATCCCCGTTGGCGTAAGTATGAATATTAGAGAAAGTGTTTTTCTCCTGCCCACACAACTCCAACAACCCAGGTGGAGAATAAATTTGTCTGGGGTGGGTGTTGCGTTATCTGTGCTGTAGCATTCAAGTGAGATGGCACTATAAAAGATGGTATTGGAAGCATGGTCCCACTATACACATTGCATCTCCAGCACACACACAGGCATACACATATATGGAGATATTAGCCAGGTGGCATAGGACTAGTAGTTAGCGCCTGATAAGGCAGTTCCTGCGAAATCCTCAAATTGTATTGCTTAATGTATATGCTAATTGTATTAATTGTATAACTATGAACTGTTAAGCGCTTTAGATTGGCTTGTGTTAGCTAGATAGGGCGCCATATCAAATGTTGTGTATTATTATTATTTATCATTACACTACACGGTTGCTGTTGTTTCATGCTGACTGATATATCAACCCCTTTCAATTCCCTTTCACCATTCTCTTGAGTGTACATATGTATGTGTCAGCTTTTTGGGGGCCACGGTGGCCAAGGCTTCTGACACTATGTGGGGCAGTCGCCAGGTACTGGCCGTCGGTCGGTGGTTTTTCTCCGGGAACTCCGGCTTTCCTCCACCACCAAAACCTGGCTAGTCCTTAAAAGACCTTAGCTGTTAATAAGACGTTAAACACAAACAAACCAAACCAAACCAAATATGTCAGCTTATAAGTGTCTAGCTATTAAGGTGGTCACATACCTGTAAATAGGCATGAATGCTCTTACGATTATTGGACTGTATCATACTCTCGACCTGTCATAAATTAAACATAGGTCAGCAATATCGCCCTCTCGTCGACAAGTTTATATAGGAAACAGTGCTGTTGTACATTGATGGACCCTAGAGCTGCATATTTGCTAACATCACCAATATATGTTGTTTGTCTATTTTGAAACATAACAGTTATCTATCATAAATCACTGTTAATGTCATGTAAAAAATACTTATGTTTTTGCAAACGCACTGGCTGAAAATGTCTTATAAATCAAGAAAGATAACTCTCAAAAAGCCATTTCATAAGTTTTCAATTTTGCAAATTTATAATTATACTTTTTGATCAATTTAAGAGTTTTGGTTAATTTTATGACATTTACAGATTTGAGAATATTATTGAAACAATTACATATATATAACCGTCAGTTTGAAAGACATTTACAGGTTTTGATTTATTTCGGTATCTATTTGAAAAAAAAAACCCATCAGGTCCATATAGAATATTTAATCATATTTTGCTTGTCCTTATTTGTCACATAACAGTTGATGATTACGCAGCCACAAAAAGTTGAGAAAATTTGATGATTTGCTTGTCGGATATGCTATTGTAAGGTCTAAGAAGTTATTGGGTAAGCGTTATTAATACCAAGATTTTTATGATTTTGTAAACTTGTACGTGATGTGTTTGGCCACCTTTGATCTTTCTTCATCCCGAATTCCATCTTTTTGTTGCTTGATATCTTTATTTACATGTTCCCATTCCTATGAGAGTGTTGTAGAAAATCTGATGCATGTTTCCATGGACTCATAAAACTGTAATATCTGCTATGTATATTTTGTTATCCTGGCCCATCTCAGATCAATGGATCTTCCAAAGACTATGTAGATGTCATTAACTATTTTAACCCTTTCACCCCTATGTACAAAAATGTAACTTGAGCAGACTCGACCATGCATTGATATGGATGAGTCCATTATGGTCTACAGTGGTGAAAGGGTTAAGGACATTACCTAATACGTACAAGCGACTTCCTCATACCATGGTATGAAAGATTTTTAGTTTACCTTGCAAAAGATTGGATGTAATGACAATTTTCTTTTGCAAATGACTTTGACCTATTATCAAGTTCATTGGGAACGAATCATTTAAAAAATTCAGACATCTTTTTTTCGTAATAATGCTGAACCATGATATTGGGGAATGTTAACCAATAGTGAAATTATTTTAACAATATATTAAGTAGAGGTCAAAGGTCAATTTGAAGTGTTGGCCAGTTTCACAGGTCTACATTCTGACCAGACCTCCACATATTAATTTGATAACCTGAGACATATGGTTTGATATATTATTTTTTAGTATAAGATCAAGAGCTATTCATTACTGAGTGAGGGAAAAAAAGATTAAAAATAAAAACAAGTTTTCATAAAAATAAATACTGTATTCATCATAATTAGCGCTCCTCCCTCCCTCCAAGGCCAGACCAGGCCCAATCAATGCTTAAATGTACTCACATCTTAAAGCACAGGTTCCAATATGAAAAAAATCAAAAACTTCAGCCACATTTGAACAGGTTACTATTCAAAAATTATCCTGGGCTTTATTGTTATTTAGGAAAAATTTAAAGGTATTTTAAAACACTTAACCCCATTGACCTTTAATATTGGTGAAGGTCATTTATTTGCTTTAGTTGAAATGCCTTTTTAAACATTATGGACTGCGTGAATCTTTATAGCTAAAGATTGTTAATTTTTGCTCTGCTTATAAACATACCAATCTTTTGTCAAGAGAGAACCAAAAAGAAAACTGAAAATAACCTTCAAAGTGCCACATTGTATACACATTGGTCACGATCAGCTTGGAAATGCTCAAACTGTTCACCAATTCATTAGAAATTATTCATCACAGAAAAAATAAGTTGTGTGGAAATCAGTCCTTCACATTTGCCTTCACAAAATCGTTGTCAACTGGCCCAAGTCTTTTTCGTTCTCCAAAAGGCCTCTGGTTATTGTAGCACCTGTTCCACACAATCTCCAATGACTTTGTGCCTTTTTCTCGAGAGAAGTTACTATTTTTCGTCAAAGATTTCAAAGCCAGCTGCCATACACAATTCTGTAGAAATATAAACGGAAGATTAGAAAAGTCAGCGTTAAAATGCTTCAAAACACATATTTAGTTAATGTCACATTGTTTAATACCTCATTTCAGTAAATGGTCTATGGCTTTATACCGGTAACTCATTTCCGTAAATATACCATTGTATTATTAACTTACATTAAGTCGTTTCAGTAACTATTCCATTTTACAATAACTCATTCCAAAAATATTCTATTATTTTATAACTCATTTCAACATTTATCACATCATTGTAATATTAACTTATATTAACTCATTTCAGTAACTATTCTATTTTTTAATTACTCATTCCAAAAATATTCTATTGTTTCATAACTCATTTCAACATCATTCAATAAAACATTTTGGTAAACGTCAAGTTGCTAATTAACTCATTTTCAGTAAATATCTTAATCAAATTGCTTGATAGCACATTTCAATTAACGCAATTTGTTAAATAATATAATATTTCAGCTTTAAAAACTTAACTTATCAGATAATGTACAAGACTTTTGAAAAAAGTAATCAAATTGCTTGATAGAACATTTCTATAAACACAATTTGTTAAATAACATAATATTTCAGCTTTAAAAACTAACTTGTCAGCTAATGTACAAGACTTTTGAAAAAAGTAATCAAATTGCTTGATAGAACATTTCAATTAACACAATTTGTTAAATAATAGAATATTTCAGCTTTAAAAACTAAACTTATCAGCTAATGTACAAGACTTTTGAAAAAAGTTCCATTATCTTATATAAATCACTCCTGTTTGCTTGGAAGGTAATAGGCAGGAAGTCTTAATGTGGGAACAACACAGTATGATCAGCGAATCAAACCCTGAAACTACACGAAAGGCTGGTGATCTAGCCTGATATTATTAGACAAGTGAAATCTACAACTGGACTAGTTGTACGAAAAACAAGTCAAATTTGATATTACTTATCATATTGAATAATATTGGGTTACTTGTAAACATTGGAAACTCCTACCTCAAACGTCTAGTGTTATTCAATATAGTATAGTTTGTAGTTAGCCTTTCAGTGTTTCGGTAATTAGGTTGACAATTTTATAAACAGAACTGGTTTGTGTTCATACCTGGTGGAGCTGCTCTGGGATACGTGCTCTTGCTTGCTGAAAAAGAAAACAGCAAACAGTAATAAACATATTTCATAAAATAAATTTACCGTTGCTCTGAATACCTGGGAATATTTGCACAGGCAATTTTTTTCAATAGTATAATCCATGTCAGCCAAGTGTTAATTTCGCCCCTTAAGGATCCTTGTCCCATTACTGTGGTTTTTCCTATACACAATTACCTCCCCTTAATATAGGCTTAGATGCCAGAGGCCCAATGGGTCTGCATCGCTCACCTGGTATTGATCTTACAATTGTAGCATTAGAAGTGGACTAACATAAGCTACAGGCAAAATATCAGTGTCTTGACTTGAAGTCATTCAGAAGAACCTGTTTAATGATTAAAACACATTTGCCCCCTATGACCTTTATAGTTAAACAAGGACATTAAATTGATCAAACTTCATAGCCCTTCCTCCCAGAATGCAACTTGCCAAAAATAACCATCTTAAACCTTTCATATAATGAGAAGATGACTTTTAAAGATTTATGCATGATGGTCATCAACAAGCAATCACTCTGTATGCTTAAGTCATTCAAAAAAAGTTGTTTAAAAGATTTTAACATATTTAACCCTGTGACCTAGAATAAGGGAAAAGGTCATTCATTCCAACATCCTTCTGGCCGAATCTAATGTTTTAAGACAATTGACCAAAGTGACCTTGAATATGGGCAAAAGTCATTAATTTGAACAAACTTGGTAGTGTGCTTTGTCCTAGTATGTTTTTGGCCAAATATCGTCACCTAGACATTTTGGTAATTCAGAAGAAATTGTTTAAATATTTTTAAGACGATAGACCCCTGCAACCTTAAATATGGGCAAAGGTCATTCATTTG
The DNA here is from genome assembly GCA_032360845.1 of Crassadoma gigantea. Lineage (NCBI taxonomy): Eukaryota > Metazoa > Mollusca > Bivalvia > Pectinida > Pectinidae > Crassadoma > Crassadoma gigantea. Next base: position 10,626 of record JAULCA010347567.1, read on the forward strand.
AACAAATTTGGTAGCCCTTTATCCCAACATCCTTGTGACCTTAATCCCTGGACCGTCCAGTTTTAAAGAAGAAGTGGTATAAAGGTTTTTACGACAACTGACCCCTGTGACCTTGAATATGGGCAAAGGTCATTTGTTGAACAAACTTGGTACCCTTTCATTCATGCATGCTACTGGCCAAACTTCATCACCCTGAAGCTTTTGGTTATTCAGATGTTATTTAAAGATTTCAACATAATTGATCCCTGTGACCTTGAAAATGGGCAAAGGTCATTCCTTCCAACAAACCTAGTAGCCCTTCACCCAAGCTTGCTACTGGCCAAATATCATCAGTCTGGGCCTCTTGGATATTCAAAAGAAATTGTTTATGGTAGAAAAATGACGCCGGATGGATGATGGACAGACAACGGACACCACACCATGCCATCAGCTCACTTGGTCGTATGGGCCAGGTGAGCTGATAAATGTTACTTAGTTGGGTCAGGATGCTTCCATTGATGAGGGAGTTATAAGTCTGAGTTGATAAGAGGGAGAGTACAACAACCTGAAGCTAAGGAGTCTAATTCCAGTCTGGTTCCTGCTGAACTGTTACAGTCAGAATGCTATTGTTGTTTAAATTCTGTTACTTTTGTTATCAAAACCACACAAAAACTTGATGATGGTTCCACTAGTTTGAGACATTTGTGGCCATCTCTTATTGACTGCAACAAAAAGAATTCTTTGTTGCAACGACAGGAATATATGGCCTTTTTTGCCTGAGGTTTACCTGGCAGAATTTGAGAAATAGTTGAAGTTGTCTCATGGTCAAAGAAACTGATGATCTCTGGTTTAAGATCTGCCCTACAACACCTTCAACATTATTAATATTGATAATAATTTGAGGTTCTTATATATCAAGCTTTATTTCAGCCTAGTTTGTAGGTAGTCTCAAAAGAGGTTCACAAATTATCCCTGGTTATAGGGCCTTTGTAACCAACCAATATATTTCTAAACTTCCTGAGGAGCATACAGCCAGTTGTCATTTAGGTGCTTACAGCTAATAACATTCAACAAATTCTGTACTGCCCAACCACATACTCATTTACAGCTGAGTAAACTGGGACAGGCAGAGTAAAATATCTTGTTCAAAGATACAACGCAGTGTCGTGACGTGACTTAAACCCACAACCCTTCTGTCACAAGCCTGGCAACCTAGAACTAGATTACCATGCCACCATATTACAATGTAGTATGAAGATGGTTATCACATGACTGCCAGCAGTTTAAAAGAAGTAAAAAATACCTAAGCATATTAATGCCAATTCAGTTACTCTATGGCCCACAGGTTTCAACAAAAAAATATTTGGAGATTTTACTTCTTGATGATATTATATATTACTCACCTCTTTCCTGCTGACATTTTTATCAAATACCGGAGCAAGCCTTTTAACCTCCTCCTCGTCACAATTAAAAAGGTTATAAGCATGTACCTGAAATTTTGAAATGCATTCATCAACATGTTATCAATAATTTTACCTTTCACTGCATGTTAATGTTTGCCTTTTTGCCTAATGTGATGATCGGTAATTTTTGCCTTTCTTACCCTGGGAAATGAGGGTGAATTTTTGCCCTCGATGATGAGGGTTTAATTTGCCTCTTTTGTCCTTTGTTATGAGAGTGAATTTTTGCCTTTTTAGCCCTCTGTAATGAGGGTGAATATTTGCCCTCAATAGTGAGGGTTTATTTTGCCTTTTTAGCCTTCTGTAATGAGGGTGAATAT
>JAULCA010347678.1:0-16487 GCA_032360845.1 Crassadoma gigantea
CGCAAACCATGTATTTTACACCTTGAAATATCTTATTTGGTTGATATGTTCATTTAAACACCAAAGTGCCACAAACTCTCATTAATGAGAATTAATGTCTTCAATTGACTTCCTGAAACAGTGCAATGTAAATGAATAAGATTCAAGATTTAAAGATTTGTTATTCACTCAAGACACACAAATTGTGTGTAACAAGAGGTAATTCTTCAGATACATTTTAAAACGGCATACTTATATATACATATATATATATATATATATATATATAGCTGTGCAAAGACAAGGAGCTTAGACTAAGCTATGGACTTATGAAAAGAGCCAAGGATGGAAATCAGTTTGTTTTGCCCAGAGTGGAGCCACTTCAGAGGTCGTATTCAATTAAGCTTGAAATCAGGGTTACCCTGACAGAGTACACAGATATATAGACAGATGTGATATTAGGACAGTGTGTCCTAGCTAAAAGCCTGTTCACTTATTGTTCACAGAAACCTGCTAATTTGTTACAGCTATATTTTGATCTAAAATAAGGTGTTCAGAGAAATTTTACATATTTTAGCGGTTTAGATCGACTTTCGGTACAAATGACACCCCAAATGATTATACATGTATTTATACGAGCTCGTTCTACCGAAAGTCGATCTAAACATCTATCACATGTAAAATTACTCCGAACTCCTCAGTTTAGGTCCAAATTTAGCTGTAACAAATTATCAGGTCCCTGTGATTGTTATGACTGCTGATATACTGTGAATAGCTATTAAAAGACATTTGAGAAGGAGTGTGAGATAAATCACTTAGAGATCAGAAATAGTGTGCCCAGTAATTAAAGTTGTAGGCAGAAGGAGCTGCGGTTTGACGCGGTCTGCTATTCGATTCTCAATTGAATGCAAGGTATAGAACAGAGGGAATCAGTTACCCCTGTGATCGGTTATACAATTGTAGAACAAGTGCACTACAGTGCGAAGCATTTATGAATTCAAAAATTTAAAGAATGAATAAAAAGATAAAATATCACGCTTAATTAAAATAATAGATGCTATTACATTGTGGGCACGAAACTCATGGTTTTATTTTTTGTTTTGTTTTTGTTTTTTGAATATTATTTTTTTTGTTTTTGTTTTTGTTTTAAATTATTTTCACAACTTATACAAGTATTAGTCATTTGAACATGTTATTTCCGTTTCCTGAATCACAACATACTTTCATTTCCCAGAAAGTATGTTGTGCTAACGCGCACCATAGAATATGTTCGTTGCCAACTGCGTTCATACTACCGTATACGCCGTCAAAATGAAGGTCAGTCCTTAAATATATTCAATAAGTATGCTTATTAGTGTTATTATGTAATTTGTAAAACGAAATGTGTTCAAGACTAAGAAGACATTTCTAAACTGATCCGTTTTTACTGAATGACAAATAAAATATAATTAAATCAAATCAACCGATAATTGTGGTTTTTTAAACATTGTACATATATAATTACCGGTTGTGAAGTACACCCTGCTAGACTTACAGAAATCTGATACCAAAGACAACGATCAGCTTTATGTACAAGTACTGTAGAAAGAATAGCCCAATGTACATAGACAATAAACCAAAAAACGGCGCATGCTTAGTTGTACGGATATTATTCTTTGGTAGGACATATACGGTTACACAGGCCAAGCTCATAACAAGTAAACATGTATTCAGGACCACCAGTTGAATATTTGTCTAGAGAAAAAAAACATATCCTTCATTACAAATTTTACAATTAATAAATTACTAAGTGCATATTTGGCAAACGGAAAAGGACGTGTCAGCATATAGTCCCGATCAGACGCCTCGGCGTAGCTGTCACAGACAACAACAGTCTATTTGAACGTGAATTCGTGTCAGCAGTGTTCAATATAGCCAAAGTTTCCCCTGGCCCTGACACCAGACTTAGACATTTTGACAGATAGGTGTCTGGTGTGGGGCCAGAGCGCACTCCTATATGAAAACGTGGAATTATCCGACACGGTTTGGAGTCGGGAGAGTTTGAGGTGCTGACAACAAAAATCGACTATGACACAACACATACCTTGCATATATCGATAAATAGATTATTTATTGACCCAAATCCGCTATTATTATCACCAACAGCTGCTACATTCCGTCAGTAGAGTTCTCGTTTTTCAATCGTTCAAAATTTCCCACCTGAGCGGACGCCATTTTTTTATCATTCGACACACCTCGGCAGCTTCCCTATTACAAGAAAATCTGCCGAGGTGTGCCGAATAATAAAAATGGCGTCCGCTCAGGTGGAACATTTTGAACGATTGTAAACCGAGGACTCTAGTGACGGAATGTAGCAGCTGTTGGTGATAATAATAGCGGATTTGGGTCAATAAATAATCTATTTATCGATATATGCAAGGTATGTGTTGTGTCATAGTCGATTTTTGTTGTCAGCACCTCAAACTCTCCCGACACCAAACGGTGTCGGATAATTCCACGTTTTCATATAGGAGTGCGCTCTGGCCCCACACCAGACACCTACAATGTATCTGTCAAAATGTCTAAGTCTGGTGTCAGGGCCAGAGGAAACTCGGGCTATGTTCAATATTTACCGTAAGATGAAATATAGAGGGAAAACGTATTTACGAGTTAATATTGATGAGTACTACATGTTATTCATAAATATTAATGTCAATTACAGTTTGGTTTGATTTGCATGGATTCTAAATATATGTGCAACATTTTAATACATACGTCGACGATGTCCACTGGCCACGGAGTCACTGAACTGTCTCAATGTGGACACTATATAGAGACACTACCAAATGAATTCAATAAAGAGATACAGGTCATATATCGCAATGGCGGCGTAGAACAGTTTTATCACCTGTCACGTTAACATCCGGGCCAACAAGAGTGATTAATATATGTTAAGATAACTGTTTCATAATTGTTGTAAAATAAAAAAGGTTATATCTATATCAGAATCTCGCCGCCTTGAATTACAGCGTAACGAAATCACCGAAACTGTCAAATTGTTACCTGGTCTGACGACGTACCCAAATCTTGTCGCTATGTCTGAGACCGTAACATAATATCGTCACCTACAACAACGTGCCCTAACAATGATTCGTCGCTTTGTCTTACTGTGTCCAGGTTCCAAGCTCAAGTCTTATCTTACTGTAACACGTGCATAACTCTCTTTACTGGATCTCAACACGTGTTTAACCCTCGTAACAATATAATATCACAAACTCACTTGTCGATTCTTCACTCGATATGCTTCTTTAAAACAAAGAATAATGAAAAGAAGAAAGGCAATAAAGTGATAAAAATACACGAACGCTTCAGATTTCATATAAAATGCAATGATGTCTGCGCACCCACTGGAATTGAAGTATTTCATTCTACTCTAGCCTTTGAAGAAAATGCATGTCGAGTACATACACCAGACTTGTATCGTACATTTTTTAACCATAAAACAATATATATCAATGATATGAGAACCAGCAAGCTAGCTGTTGAGCCTTTGGGTATTTAGATCAAGAAGCAGAGTTGCTGGCATTGGAAGTCTGATACCGATTCCCAGACGACATTTCTGGAGCCATTGGCAAAGCTAAACACGCCAGATATTATGTAAAAGTAGTTTGGAGTTATCGAACCTGAATATCTCTTGAATGACAATGGTATATATTGCAGACTGCAACATCAATCTAATGCATTGGTTTATTTGGGGTATAATCAGGTAGATGTGTGGGACATATAAACCACCGTCTGAGATGGCCTTCGTACCACAAATAATTTCAATGCATTTGCGTAGCGTTCGAAACCTCTCTCATCTAAATTTTCCGCTATCTACCATTTCGATCTAGCTTCTGTATACCAATAACATGTTTTGTTTGATAGATTTCGGCTAAACAGCTTTGCACTGTTCACTTTCGCTGATTATAGGTAGTCAGAAAAAAACATCAAATAGTCATATTTTGAAACAAAAACAAACAAAAAACAATTATCTAATCTAAATCAAATATTACAACTCTAGGCTCCATAGTGTCGATTTCCGAATGATTTTAAGCCTTACTTCAGGAAAGGCAAGGAGACTTTCGGAGCGCCGCCGATATATGATATAATGTTGGAGTTTGGATCTATCCGTTTAAAAGTAAAATTAGAGGCAATCGCAACAACTGGAAAACGTGATGTATCCTTAGTTTTACTACTGACTGAGATAAGACTCTGATAATCTCACGCCGAAAAAATAAATACACGTACAAAAGTCACTAATTTTCGTGGGTTTTTAAAAATTTCTATGATTTCGTACGTAATACTCATTCATGAATTCATTTGTCAACGAAGTAATTACAAGTTTGATACTCGTAATCCACGAACTCTAGGAACAATGAAATAGCGTTTTGTCGAGAAACCACGAATTTGGAACTCACAAGAATATCTGATTTCACAGTAAGTTATTTTTTAAATCTTTAGAATAAGTATCAACCCCATTCTGAAACATTGATTAAAATGTCAACTACATATTGGCCCCATCGACGGTTGAAGGAGAAGAACGACGTGCTGATCGAAAGGTTCGTTCACACAACGACTAATCAATCATTGACATCAGCTTTCACCGACTTTCAAATTCGTTAATGACTTGTTGACCGTTCACTCGCACTCTGATGGGTGCAGTTAAAGAGGAGTTGGATGCCAACTAAATATGCCGACACACTGTCCAGCATATAGCTAGCACACTTCCTTAGTTCCTTTCTCTCGATAGAGCGCCGTTCTATTTCCTTTTTAGGGATTCACGGAAAAAGCAAATCTTATGTCTGTTATCGAGGTAATACTGTAACAGCGTCTATAAGTAATTGATCTAATTTTGTTATGGATTGAAGGCCGCGGTTGAATTCACGTGATTAGCGCGCGAGAAAATCAAGTCAAGAATTCATACATTTTACCAGTCATTACATGTATGTGGTGGTGGAATGTATTTGTCGAAATTAGGAAGTTGTGAAATCAACCACTGGAATGATTTATTTAATATTTTTCTCATTCAAACAGCTTGCATTATATTTTAGTGGTGTAAATAAAATATCAAGATTGGAATTAAATTTGGAAATATACTAAATTATTCTATATGATCAGTCAAAACTATTCATTCTCACATATAGCAGTTCTAATAACGCCTCATAAGGCAAAACAAATGTATAAATATCGGAATATGGTCATTATATGATTGTTGAATCGGAGACTTCCTACAAGGCAAATGAGCACCTGAAAAACTCACCGTATAGCGCGGATCTGATGCTGACTGTATCAGTTATGGATGTCATTTTGAATTTTGCTGATGAAGTCGAGAATTACTTTGGAGATATTCAGGAATGAAGGAAGAAGGAAGACGGAATTGAAAGATGTCGACTGCTGACGGAAAAACTGAACATACAAGCTTCCCAAAGAGGCAGATTGATGAAGACTATATAGACAAGGTTTGTGGTCGCCATCAAGTTTTTGATAAAGTTCATTTGAGTGCCGTGTGATTTTGTTGTCACTACCCCAGTTCTCGATTTGAGGACGTGACATAACTTAGCTAAGACTAAGATTTACTTGGCGGGTGTCATCCAAGAAGCAGAAGGCGCTTATCCTTCTGGAACACATGGTCGTATTTTACGTGTAGTTAATCAAGCGTCTCCGTGTAAATCTTTCTTTTGTCCATATTTTGCCCCAGGTTTATCGATTTTGAGTTCGAATTATGTGTTTTGTCAACACTACGGTATTCTATTGCTACAGTTGTGTGACCGCACAACCCACCAAAAATAGCGTGCGCACACCGTGCATAAAGCGTTCACACACTGTCCGCGTCGTCCACACATGGTGCGCACAACTGTGCTATTTGAAAATCGTTTGTCCCGTTGTGCGCTTTTCACCGCACAACTGTACAATTTGTAGATCAATTTTACGGAATGATAAAAATACGGAAAACTCGTATGCAATTATGTACACTGTAGATGTTATTGTAATTTCTCATCACAAAAATCAAGATTATTCAAATTTTACAATGCGTGTTACACAGTATAACAGCGACCCGCTAGGCTGTAAAGAATGGGTTTGGCTACAAGGTAACAGAACAGGTAAATAACAATTTGATGAGTGACCAGAGTTTTACCTGGCCTGTGCCTGACACATACAGCTGATATGCGATACCGTATGACCGCAATGAATTGTATATTTTTGCCTATAAATCCCTTTCACCTGGGTTTTCAATCCCCAAACCTTATCCGACCAGTTATATGTAAGTGCCCCGGGCGGGAAAAAACTGCGGTCAAAGGTACATGAAGGGACTGTGTAAAAATTTTACATGTGTCAATTAAGGTTTGTTTAAAAACACCGAAAACCCAAAATCTAAATATAAGAATGTAAAGACAGAAAGATAAGCTTGTAGATGTTGCTATAATATAAATACAAACGTAAAGATCAAGTTTATATGTTTATACACGTAACCGTATATATTGTTAAGGCATTCCTCATTTTACACCAACCACGATTGTTATCGCACAACGTTCGTCTATCCTGCGCACAGATGTGCGCAAGCATTGATCGTCCAGCTTTTTATCGTGCACACACCATTCACACACCGTGCACACATCGTGCACACACCGCACATCGTGTAACGTTGTGCGATCCCACCAACTGTAGTTTTTGGTACATGAAACATGTAAGTTATGTAGAGTTATCTACGGATAGAAACGCATATTTAGAATATTTATCGTGATATGGAACAATTTCCAGTGCAATCACAATGAATATCCCGTGAGTTGCGATAGCGCATCTTGAAAAACGCATTAATACGGAACTGTGTTGCATACTATTACATTCAAAACAACAAAGATATTTCTACATGTATTTTATTTTTCGGAGTGGTCTTTTTTTGTTCATGATACACATACTGAATTAATAATCTGTCTATCAAGTGGCGGAGCAGCCATTTTATCGCGGATACAAGTTAGTTTGTGTCTATGATTACCACTAAATAAATAACAAATGTGGATCTGAAAATATGACGTCACATCATGATCGGTCTCCAATTGTACTAATCGAATGACGGAAAGGCCCAAACAGTTTCCAATTGGAAATTGTTTACGTGTAAGAACTCTTTACGTTGTGCTGTTTTTACAAAACTTTGAGATGTGGGTTTACTGACATCCTGTACAACAGGAACAGAATTGTAAACGAAATGCAATAGACATGACTCAAACACAAATTACAAAATTTAGTGTAAGGCACCATACATCATTAATAAATACAGTGACTGAAGCATTACTGCATCCGGTGAAAGTGTTACAAGATCAATCTACAAACTGAAAAAAAATCGAACTAAATTTTTAAATTAAAAACAATGGCATTACCGAATTATTTAGAACACGAGATTTGTTTGCCAAAATGGTTGCATTTTTAGACTGAAATACATCTTCGAAAGTAATCTGTATTTAGTACACTTATGTATAAAAGGCGCGAATGTTTTAGTTTTTCTAGTGCAGAAGTATTAGGGATAGGACAAAGCACATCACACACGGTATCATTGTCCTTAAATTTGTAGTAATTTAGAGCCGGTTGATTCCATTTATGTCGATTTTTCTAATGACTAAACAAAAACAGCATGACCCATATTCCATTTCATAAATCATGCCCACAAAAGCGCGAATGTATTTTTACGAAACCTTATTTCCAACCGTAAAGACAAAGAGTTCTGTTTATAACACAGACTCAACTCGGAATCATTATCGGCTGCGATAAACAAAAATGCTAGCGAATGGTTCTCCTCTAATTGTTTAGAACACGATATTTGTTAGCCAATAGAAAATAACGTTTTCGAGATTTTACTGTCTCCTGGGTAATCAGAGAAAACTCAGAAACGTGCCGAATTCGGATTACTACAGAGATTTATTTGATCGCATATTCAGTGTCGTTTGATCTTGACGATAAAAATCCAGGGAATATCTGAGACACGCCACTAATAGAAACAATTCACTGCATTGCTTTTAATTGGCTCGATTCAACAGAATATAAAAATGCGCAATGTTGACTTACCGGTAGAGGGCGTGCAAAATACTGAACTTATAATCTACGGGAACAACTTTCCTACACAATATAATCTCAATACGATTTTAATTTCAAATGGCTGTACATGGATCCAAATCAATTAAAATATTTCTAATTTAAACACACGTTTAATTGTAAACATTTGTACGGTTTAGTGAGTTCCGGTCAAAGATACATAACATAAGCTTATTCTGTTAAAACATGGTTGATTTTTAGTGTTTGTCGGGAGAACAATTTGCTCATCGCGAGCACGTGGATATAATCGAGAGGCCTCCGCACCGATCACCTGTGACAAACGAAAACAAATAGAACTTTTGCGTGAAGGAATACAACGCACCTTAAAACTACGAAGAAAAAAACAAATTTAATACAATCCTATCGTCATTGGCTTTTTTATCTGCACATTTACACCTGAAATGACGTTGTTATTCTCACAATATTTTTTCGTTACTTTGTATCGATATTTTTATGACGGGCTATTTTCTTACGCGGATCACTTTTGTGTAGACAATATTTTCGGTTTCGAAAGTCATCTGGCGCGAGCAGACGTTCTTTTTTTTAGATAATTCGTTCCCAAGTGCTGGGGAAATGGAAATCCGTTCTCAAGTTCTTCTCAAGTTGTTCTCAAGTCGTTCTCAACTTCTTCTCATACTGACAACCAATGATAATGTTACCGGTAGGTAGTATAAAGTAGTCTATAGATGGTAATTGTCGTTTTTCCTTTAGTGAAGTCAATACGGAATTTAAGGAAGCTCGTACCACTGAGAAAATCTGTAACTATGAAAACTATCATTTTTCCCGGAATGACTATACAGTGTATATAGATTTAATGAATTATTTTTGAAAAGAAAAAACATATCTCGCAAGACTTGAACGAAAAATGAGTAAGGTGAAATATTATGTTTTAAAAAGTCAAAAGGCTAAACCGAGATTAGAACCCTGAGCCGTATCCATGAAACCGTTCTCATGAACAAGCACGTATTCTGTGCTCAAACAAGTTTTCTTGTGACTCACTTAAATCATGTCAAACGATCAAAAAGTCAAATATAAACATTGAAAAAGTATTTTGGCTTTACATCTCTTTAATTCTTCTTTTCTAAATTATTTGTTAATTTATAACTGGAACAAAAAAATAGGCTTGAGCACAAATTTCAGGAATACTGACTCTGGACATAAAATAGTTGTACCGTTGGTCTAACCGACTGCGTTGCCCGGCCAACGGAAGTCTGTTTGCTCAACTGTGCTAAAGTTATATCCAAAACGAAATGAAAGGGAGGTTACACTATATAGGAAAATTCAGGGAAAGGCATGCTTTACATTCAAAATTTTCATTACACGAAGGTATACTCACGTCTTTCAAACTTTCTTAATACAATGAAATGGTCCAATTTTCTCTCTTATTTACTTTTATAGATTTTTCCTACTTTTCCTTTAAAGTGCTATTTTAACGATTTCCTGTGAAATCAGCTGTCCTTTGGTCGGAGTCATTAGGCATGTATATACGAATCCTTAAAAACAAAACTAAAAACCCGTGGTATATTTTTTTTCATAAGAGGCATGCTCACTAGCGCTATATTTTATTTATAAGAAACACATGCACATTCCTCTAAAGGCCTTCTGTGTTATATATTATAAAATAAATAGGCAATACCACACTTCTACGTCCATATGTTCATCGGAATGCGTGAGTACAATTGCACTTATGAATAGATATTTCAAGAGGTGCAACAAGTGCAATCTGACGCGCCAGATGAACGCATACCTACGATTCTGCTTTATATGTATTTTTTCTACAACCATGCCGGACTAAAGAACGTCGAGGGCGGGAAACTGACGTCATATTAGCATAGCTGAAAATTGTAGGAAAATGTCAGGAGCTATTCTGGCTTCAATTCCTCGATTCCATCCGTTGATACAACCAATGAGTTCCAACTAATAATGAGTTTGGTTTACACATATATACAATGGGAGTTGGGCACATGTTTAACAACTTATATAAAGCCCTTTCCCTACAATATACTAATACAAATTTTTCAAGGAGGCTAAATAGATAGACAGAGAGGAGGGGGAGAGACAGATGGGGGAGAGGGGACAGATGGGGAGGGGGGGGGGGGGAGAAAGACAGATGGGGGTGGGGTGGGATGGGGGAGAGAGATATTAAACCTTAGAATTATGACAAAGCTGAATTCCGTATTTTATTAAGTAATAAGATATCAGTGTATCCCGGACCATGTGATTTTTCCTTTTTTCATACAAACGGAACCAGTGATAGTATAATCACTATTCTTAATTTCTGCTGATAATGAATAATACACCATCTCGTGTGAAATGTAGGGTATTTATTGGAAGACCTGGAAACTGTATGTAATTCAGATTTATATACAATGACGCGCATTTCCCCCATCCCCATGGGTTGATTTGTGAAACAGTAGTGACACGGTCTAACTATTTGTAGAAACAGCAGGTCAATATTCATTTTCTAACGTCATTTCAATTGTGACGTCACAGTGTTCTCTACTAAATGCAGTACTTTCATTCGTACGTCCACTCTTGTTTGATGAGTAAATTATCATTCAGCATCTATATAACAATAAAAAAACTGTTTCATTAGAAATGTTTTCATTGGAGGAAAACTGGTCGCCTGACATTTCATTAATCAATTATACCGCGGAAATGGTCGTCGCAGGTGAATAACCCCAGGGGAACAAGAGGCCCAGAGGGCCTTATCGCTCACCTGCGTATCGAAGCAGTTATGGCAAAATATTCTCCTTTGGAGAATCAAGGGAATAGGCCAGACCCCTATGCCAATCCTTGTATAAATCAGTATTAGCTTTTTCATGTACAGCAATTTTATGTTTGGTTACTTGGTAGGGATCTCTACTGTTTCCAAGCTGTGAATCAGAAACTAGGTCCCTAGGGTAGTGGCCAGACCCAAGGATCAATTCTAATATCATGACTGCATTTGTTTCTTTATGCCCAGCATTTGTATATGTAGTTTTGGGGTGGGGATCATAACCCTTTAAAAGATATGACCCTAGGGGTTAAGTCTGCACGGTTGCGGCAGACCCTGGGGTCAATTCTAATATCATGACTGCATTCATCTCTTTATGCCCAACAATTGTATATAAAGTTCTGGGGAGGGGAACATCACCATTTCAAAGTTACAACCCTGGGGTTAAGTCTCTAAGGGTGGGTCAGACCCTAAGGCAATCCTCAAAACGTATGTGCATTCATCTCTTTATACTCAGCAATTTCATATATGGTTATATAGTCGGGATCTCTAACTCTTTCCAGTCCGTGACTCAGAAACTAGGTCCCTAGGGGTTGGTCTGTACCCAGGGTATGTGCATAATTGTATATATAGTTTTGGGGTTAGGATCTCAATTGTTTAAAAGTTATAACCCAGAGATTATGTCTCCAAGGGTGGGGCCAGACCAACGGTTTATACAAAATTGGTTCCCCTTCATCTAAGGATGCTCAACAACAAATATGGAATAAATCCTTTCATTCCTACAGAAGAAGAAGGATTTTAAAGAATTTGCTATGTTTCCCCTATTGGGCCCCACCCCTAAAGCCCCTAGGGGGCCAGACCCACGGTTTATACAAAATTAGTTTCCCTTTATCCAAGGATGCTTCAGACCAAATATGGAACAAATCCTTTCATTCCTACAGAAGGAGAAGAATTTTAAAGAATTTGCTATGTTTCCCCTATTGGGTTCCGCCCCTCTGGCCCCTGGGGGGTCAGAGTCTCCATTTATGCAAAATATTTTCCCCTTCCTCATATGATATTTCTGACCAAATTTGGTTAAAATCAATTCAGTACTTTATGACAAGTAGCGATTTAAAGAAATTGCCTATATTTTCCCTATTGGGCCCCGCCCCTCTGGCCCCTGTGGGGTCAGAGTCAACATTTATGCAAAATCTGTTCTCCTTACACTAAGTATGTTTCTGCCAAAATTTGAATAAAATCCATTCAGTACTTTCTGACTAGCAGCGATTTAAAGGACCTACCTCTATTCACCTAATTGTCCCCGCCCCCTCTGGCCCCTGGGGCGTCAGAGGCACAATCTATGCAAAAAGTGTTTCCCTTCCCCCAAGGATGTTTCTGACCAAATTTGGTTAAAATCCATTCAGCACTTAATGACTAGGAGCAATTTAAAGGAATAGCCTATATTTCCCCTATTGGGCCCCGCTTCTCTGGCCCCTGAGGGTTCAGAGTCACCATTTATGCAAAATCAGTTCTCCTGCCCCGAAGGATGTTTCTGGCCAAATTTGGTTAAAATCCCTTCAGTACTTTTTGACTAAGTGCGATTTGAAGCAAAAGTTGACGGACGACGGACGGACGACGAACGACGGACAACGCGCCAGTACATAAGCTCACCGGCCCTTCGGGCCAGGTGACCTAATAACCATGTCACCATGGCAGCGGGCAATTATCTGAGGGAAATAACCCCCGCTCAGGAAAAATACCCCCCGCTCAGGGAAATAACCCCGATCACGTGAACTCCGTTATCGAACGCGCCCGCGCCGGATGTCGTCTGCTTTAATTTCAAAACAACAATGGAAGTGCCCACACGGTTTGGCCAGTCCACGGAAGGAGACATTTGTGAGATATTGAATAGCAAAGATGCCATCAATACAAAAAAGTCTACAAAATATGCTTTGCAAGCCTCGACGCATATATTATTTGAATAAGACCGGGACATCGACCGCATGAGTACAAGCCCTGAAGCGTTAGCAGGTTTGTTGATCATGTTTTTTGTTTCGGTATAATAAAAGGGTTATTTCCCTTACCAGGGACATCATTCTGGATATATCCCGACACAGAGGGCCATAATTGTTTGATAAGTTGACAGTATCCCGTTCACACACTTCATAAGGTCAAACTCAAAAACCACTTCTACGTCATATTGTGATAAATGGTTGCTATAACTCGGTCAGTCATAACTATTTCTCTTCTCATTATTGTACCAATGCAGAAAGAGTAAATACATTCTAAATCATTGTAAACTAAGTTTTTTATTTCTTCCTAGAATACATGTATAAATACTTCTTGTAATCTCTCACAAACACTTTCGGGGTAAACCCTGTATACAAATAATGTTTGTCTCATGAACACTTGTGGGTAAAAACATCCCCAAAACTCACAATTTGAGCCGTAATAATCCTTTTTCGAGGATATACTTCACTTGTCTTGTCAAACACTGAACAGGGAAATCCCTTTTTCTCGAAAAAACCGTTACAGGAAAACTCTCATTCAGTTTCACAAATTCTTTCGGTGGCAAATTGTTTTTCGTAAGCACACCTTCAGGAGTAAACCCACTTATCTGAAAAATGATTTTTTAAGGGAAACACTCCCTTGGTCTCAACAAAATCTTTCGAGACATGCCCCGTATTTTGTAGAAAAACCTTCGATGATAAACCCTCTTTACGGTTTCCCAAACACTTTAGGAAGTCCTTCGGTCTGGAAAGGAACATCGGAGGCTGTTTATTCTCATTACGAGATTGCTTTCATAGAACGGAAAAGCTCAATCTTACCCATCCTTTGTCATTCTACCAAGTTCCCGTGAATGTTGTTAATGTTCAAGCTACCTTTTTTTTTGTGAGAAGACTTTTGCACGATGTTTTGTAAATCAATAATTGATGTTGTCGATAAACCCCGCCAGAGGGCTTGCGGAGTAATAGCTAGAACTAGGTGTACTCTACGGAAGATAATAGATATCTGTGAAATATGTTACATGGGTCGTTACCAATGTAAACAACGCGTTTCCTGCTCGGGTTGTTGTCATGAGTTACACTTTTCGGCCACCAGGGCACAATAAAGCGCTGTGTTCATTACAGGTAGGTCATATGCACAATTTATAGCAATTCTCGTCAGACCGATGCTTAATAATGTTTCCAGCACTTACAACAGCCCCAAAAAATATGTGTTTTCAGATTATCACGTTTCGGCTATATGACCCTAATTTTGTAAACAGTTTTAACCAGACGTCATACTTTATAATCGGTGAATGTGAAGTCAATCCTTAATTATGTATGCTGATACATATCTAATGTTTTAAGATACAAGAATCAGACTCCTACTTGATCTTACCTCATTACGTCCTACACAAACACATGCATATCGCTTCAATTCATCTGCTTGTTTTCTGAATCAATGGATAAAAAATGCAAAATCTGTTACACGTACATGTTTTTTCTCTTTATTAACAAAATATTTATTTTGGAACAAAATATGGTCTTGCATTACATGTATATTAGAACATACACAAAACATAACACGTGTTAAAATAATAACATCAATCACAATGATTCATTATCATAGATAAGCTCAAGCAACTTCAATTCGATCAAATTTTGCTATATATTTTGACAGTATTTTTTTTAACTTTTCACCTAGTATATAAGAGGAATTTATTTTCGGACGATTTACAGGAAATGCTTGTTTACAAATATATGTTTAAGTCAAAAGTTTGAAATATAACGCTTAGAACGGTTTTTTTAGACACCTTGCCTATTTTTATCATTATAAAGAGGCACAGAAGTCTAGTGCTAGAACGCCGGGCTCGTTACCAAAGGGTTGCAGGTTCGATTCACAGCACGTTTCTGTGTTGTATCTTGGAACAAGATACTTTACTCCGCTTGTCTACTCAGCTGTAGAGGAGTACGTTGTTGAACAGTGCTAGAATTGCAGTTGAGAAAGATGTTGTCTGGTTAAATAGCTGTGATAGAGGTCAATATCTTTTTCAATGCCTCTACTAGGAGTCGAATCCGGGACCTCTGGTTTGCTAGTCTTACGCTCTACCAAATTAGCTAAAGAGAAATTCTCCCTATCCGAGTCCGTAGGAAGCGGCTAGTATTTTACCGGGGTGTTATAACTTTGAGACGACCAATGAACTACCTTGTGATAAAACGGTATATAAGAACCTCGAATTATTATGAATTATTAATTTCCACTGAAGTTTTGAAAAACTTCAAACACTGATTTTCTTTCCGTTGACCTTCTGTACTGCTGTCGGATCATTAGTGGACGGCCATAAATGCAATTTGTCCTTTGTTTGGCTTTTTCCATTGACACATTAACTATTTAAATAGACGTTGTGATAGTTTATGGCTGTATAAATGAAATACCCTTTGGTTTATGTGTCTAAAATTTAGTTAAAACGGGAACGTGCTATTCTGTTGGAAGCAAATATGTCAAGGCAAGACAAGGCAAATTGGACAAGGAACTTGAGAGACCATACGGAAACATCTCCTTCATACAACTACTCGCACTAAATCACTAGTGTTTTCTATTCCTTCTTTTAAAAAGTTAATAGAAACTTAAATTGTATTACAATAATTATGAGTTCTGTCAACTTGCATTAATCAATTATATTGTCCCGGATGGTAGCGCGCTAGGATCTTGATGAGGGAGGAAGCCGGAGTAACCAGAGAACTCCCGCGTGGTCAGGCAGGGTGACTGCAAACCTTTTCATGTCCGATTGGGGAATCGAACCCCGGCTGTCTTAGTGAAAGGCGAGCGCTCTATCCACTGTGCCTCCCGACCATCCATTTTTAATTTTCTTTTGTCGACTTCATCATACTCAATGAAACAGTTTTTAATGGATGAGTAGGATATATTTTGTCTCACTGAGAGATATTTATTGTTGAATATTTTGTTCTTTCTTCGATATGATTAACCCTTTCAATACTGTAGACCATAATTGACTCATCCAGATAAAAACATGAAGGAGATTAATATAATTACATAGGCGTGAAAGGGTTAAGGGCGTTTTTAAATATGTTTATTTGTGTGCCTCGTGTTTTAGTTGTTACTACTCTGGTTTTCTCACATTGGGGGGTTGGCATTACTACTTCAACTTTGATTTATTCTCTTTACAACTTTATGAATGTACAGAGAAAACGTATTTACAACAGTATACAATATCAAATGTAATATATATAAAGGACAAATCATGATACTTTTTTAAACATAATTTTGATTAATTTGCATGGATTTCTTAACATTTTAACATTGTTTGTATTCATTAATTCTGAGAACTTAACAGTATTTGGCATTACATAGTAGTATTTGTATAAATATAACTGCCTTTTTTAATCCTTTTTGATTGATGATTTTTGATTGATGATTTTTGATTGATGTTTTTTGATTGATGATTGATGATTTTTGATTGATTTTTGATGGATGATTTTTGATTGATAATTTTTGATGGATGATTTTTGATGGATAATTTTTGATTGATGATTTTTGATGGATGATTTTTGATTGATGATTTTTGATTGATGATTTTTTATTTAAACATATGTATTTGCATCAAAATATACAATGGGATTTGACACAAGTTTTCTAACTTATATAAAGCCCCTTCTCAATATGATTTAACAATAACACGTTACAAGATGACATATATATA
>JAULCA010347790.1:0-12381 GCA_032360845.1 Crassadoma gigantea
CCATGCACTTTTTTTCTCCTTTTACCAAATTGGTGCCATTGACCAACCCTTGTTCATAAATTGGTTGAATACTTGACAAGGGTATACCGAAATCTGGATAGTAAAATGTTTAGTGTTCGATGTTGAAGACATAGAAAATGGAACGAGGAAGGTAGTGGAACTAGACTGGATTTAATGATACGGATAGCGACTCAATACTTAATAGCTCACAGACAGAGTTTCTGACTAGAATTTGGGGGTTCCAGGTTTAAAACCTTGTCTGGCTGTGCATTTCTCTTTCTCTTAATGCAATGATAATTGTTTAATTTATTCTAGGATGGGTAAAAAGGTGATGTAATATCCTGAAACATCTATGGGTATGTATTGTTCTATAGATTTGTTGGACTTAACTGTATATTCGTTTATTGTACTACACTATTTAGATTTGAAACACTCTTTGATATAAGTTTGCTGTATTTGTTGTATTTATTTTTTTATTTATTTTATCAACATAAAATATTTTTCTGTTTGCCGTTAAAGCTCAGAATTACCTGAAAGAAGTCTACAAGACATGGAGAGTAAAGTCTACCGCTTCAAGAGTGATGTGGAATCATCCCGCCAGGCTCTCATAATTAACAACCTTTCAAAACCTACTGGAGGAAAAGATTCTGATTTAATGGAAAACAATCTTAAACAATTCGGTTTTACTGTCAAATGTGAAACTAAACTGACACAAGAAGATTTGCAAACATATTTGAGAAAAGGTATTGTATATTGATCAAAGTTTTTTAGAAAGTTAGAATATCAGTTGTGTCAAAAGCATTACCAATTCATATAAAAAAAACTATTAACTATTACATTAAGTACTATTTTGTTATTTGTATTCCTTTCAATATTTATGTGCAGTGAATTTTGTTTCAAAATGAATATCTTAATAATGATGACCAGTGTTTGTGGATCCAGAACAATGACTGCTGCTTTTATCTGACATGGTTTGAAGGACCGGTGAGCGTATGTCATGATATGGTGTTTGATATCTGTCTATTGTCCATGCATTACTTTTTCCAAATAAATGTTATAACATTATATATACATTTGTATGGAGCGACAAGACATTTATGCTACTATGATTGCCGTAGAGGTCAAGCTCTTAACATGGGAACTTACTCTGTAAGGCATACCATTGAAACTGTTGCATTGAGATCTCAAACCTAAAACAATGTTTATAACAGATGGTCATAAAGATACTAACACACTCATGCTATTCGTATTGGTGTTTAGCTCCCATCCCAGCCTTTGGTACTTACTTCCTGTATCGTAAGATGGCAATGATTGAGATCCCTACACTTAAACCACATATACAGTTGCGAGACCATATGTTGCTTAACATTGAGAAACAAATACTAGTACACCTATTCCATTAGGATTGGCTCTGCGATCTTATGTGGCCCCTTGGTACCTTCACCCTGACTCATATCATGGGAACGGTTGATATCCCCACCGTATTACCAAATAAACAATTGCTAAGCATGTAGAGACAACACACTCATGCTACCAGGATTGGCATAGGGCTCAAACCTCACCCCTGGGTATTTACATACATCAATGGTCACGACATAGAAACAGTTGAAGTCCTCACCCTTTCGGTTTTTGGGTCTGGCCTGCTCAAAAGCGACCTAATTTGCACGTCATATGATGGAAACATACCTCCATCCTATAACCATATAACATTTCCGGGCTTTAAGAATGCTCATGTCATTGCTGTCTTGCCCATCAAAAGGGAATGAGTCATTGATGCAGCTTATATTTCTTTCTTTGAAATTGAAAATACAATTCCAGATAGGTGTTAAGGCTTCAGGGCCTCTTGTTTCGACACAGTTTGATGAATGGCACACTTTATGAATATGGCGATGTTTTATATGTTTACAGAGTCAAAAGAAATGGCGTCTGATACGGACTGCTTTTTGTGTGTTGTCCTTGCCCTTGGTGGAAGTGGATATATTAAAGGCTTCAGTCACAACGCTGCAGCCACCAAAGTTTTGCCTATTGAAAAACTTTGTGAACCCTTCCAAGGGAACAACTGTAAGCCCTTGGTGTTGAAACCAAAGATTTTCATCGTAATGGTGAGCTTTTTACATTTATGAATATAATATGTTCGTTGAAATAATTTTAAAGATTTTCTTGAGTGAAAAGACTAGCATAATGCATACTTGCCAGAGTTGGCAGTTCAGTCAGCTGTTGGAAAACAACATTGTGCATATGACAAAAAGATATAATACTGAGTGTATTTTATACAGAAATCCTTTGCTGGTAGTAAAGAAACCTTCCTGTTTTGTGGGAACTTCCTGTATTCAAATATGGATGTGACATATGGGCGGGGACCATTCAATCCCTGATGAAGGACTAAGAAAAAATCTTACACCTTACATGTTTGTTGCTGCTATTTGTCAGGAAATACTGAAGAAATTGTGAAGAAACATGATAAACAACCTAGTCCCTTGTTCTTAAAAAGACATATGACCAACGACTCATATTTTGTATCCATATACATGTATTGATATTGTGTACCATTTAGTGTGTTACTTCTGTATTAGAGGGATTATGATGAAAATTGCTATGCTTGGTCCCCCCCCTAGATGCTTCAAGAATGATTGAAAGGATCCTGTTGGTACATGCAAATATGCTTAGAGAAATGCAAAGGAAAGAGCCTTCTATGATCTGTATGTGGTGGGCAGCAAGATTCTTTGGGTATATTTTGTACTAAAGAAGGACAAATACTTCACTTGACATATATCGAGTTTTCTCACCGTTGAAGAGAAATTATTTTACTGAAAAGATATGGATTTTAATGGGAAAGAGCAAATGTTTTACTGGAAAATATAACTTGAGCTTATGAAGGCTTAACATTTCAATGGGCAGATAAGGATTTTACTGATGGGGGGAGAATATCAATAATTGGCAAAACATGGTATCTAATTTTACGGTATTTTAATTGGTAGATACTCCAATGTCAGTGCTTTGTTGCTGGTACAGAATGTTAGAATTTCACTGCTGTACCAGTGTGTGATCGTCAGAGGTCTTGTTAAGGTAGCTCTGGTTAATTAGCCCGTTGTCAGAATGATGTGGCAGTATGGGTGGTCATGCTATCGAGCAGATGTAATTTAAGTGAGATGACACTGTCTTAATAAATGGGAGGCCTGTATGGTGGGTTAGTGGGATGACACTGTTTTCATTAAGGAGAGGCCTGTGTGGTGGGTTAGTGGGATGACACTGTTTTCATTAAGGAGAGGCCTGTGTGGTGGGTTGTCGTACTACCCGTAGGAGTATATCAAATTATAGAACGATCAAGTTTGTTGAAAGTGATTCCTTACGATGTTTACTGTCACAAGGACGCCAAAAATAAACTGCAATGTTTCTTCAAATGTTTTAAGAACTGAACAAATCCTTTTTTCAGTCATGGGACAAAGAGCCTGGCAGTCGATTATATGCTGATGGGGACAGTGATGAACCAAATGTTTTCAAACTTCCGACACAATCTGATGTACTGGTTTACGTATGCCACATGTCAGGGTCACCAAAAGAAGGCTGTGAGTATATCAACATATGGAGCTGATATACTCAATATCCCAATGAAGACAATCGTCACTTTAATCTACCTGGTTAATTGTGTTTTAATTAAACGGTTTACCTGTACTTCATAAACTATATCATGCATTTTTCCCGATTGCATATGAAGATATTTGTATGAATAACTTGAACATCATATTTATGTGTAAACTATAACCTGTTTTCCTATGCAGATGATGAGAACGGGTCCTGGTTCATCAAGTCACTCTCGGATGTGATGCAAAGGGAAGGTGGAAAAGGTAAGAAGAGGGATTTTCTCCGTCTACTTACTGTGGTCAACAGAGAAATGGCAAACAAATATAAAGGGACAGGACTGAAGCGCTCTGAGTGTATACCTACTGTCACCTCAACATTAACCAAACTCATCTATTTGTGAACATCAATCTTGTACTGATAGCTTTGTCAGTATGGACATGGAATGTCAAAGGTACAAAGAACAATCTTATCATAAACTTGGAATGATACCACAATGTTTTCTCTTTTGGTGTTAGATAGTTTTGAACTACATACTTGTTCTAAGATCCCATTTGTCAATGTAAGTTGCATAAGTATTCTGGTTTTATTAC
The DNA here is from genome assembly GCA_032360845.1 of Crassadoma gigantea. NCBI lineage: Eukaryota > Metazoa > Mollusca > Bivalvia > Pectinida > Pectinidae > Crassadoma > Crassadoma gigantea. The sequence continues at coordinate 4,173 of JAULCA010347790.1, forward strand.
CGATACTGATATTTGAGAACTGGATTTCGAGTGTATTTTTGGCGTCTTTTATGTAGAAAATATTCCAAATACATGTAGTAAAATGATCAAAATTTCATTGCAATAAATAAGTTTATGTATTTCTACGTAAGTTATGAAAAAAAATGTAAAATATCAGTATGATAAAGGTCTTTGTTGTTACCCATTTTCTACACACACTGTGTCCTTACAGACAAGTGCCAAGATATCATCCAGTTTTTCGAAGTGAAGTGTTGATCAGTAGAATCTGTAAAGTAGCATGATTGTCCTATTCGGCACCTCTTTACCCAGCCGGTGTAATTTTGATGATTTGATGAAGGAACGTCATCTCTTTATATGTTCGTATAAAGAAGACTAACATGTTAACTTTGCTTGTACCTCCCCTTCCTTTACTTGTCAGAGCAGACAATCAAATAACCTTTTATTATTCCCCACAATTTTGCAGGGAGTATGTAAGCTGACACTGTAATTTTGTACGACGCATGTGGATGTGCCTCCGTCCAACTTTATCCGACGAGTTTAATCAGGATATTAACGAAACATACGTGTACATATACCTACCTGTTTGTATATTTATTACTTTTTATGCCACAATATCAGTGATCAGAGTTACAAAATTACCAAATATGTTTTGGAAATCATTCAAGATATGTTATTAACGCAGTGTCATTTGTCATTTCTGCTCAATATTTTTCCCGCTTTAAAAAAGTACATTCGTGTATGGTACCTTCCTTTTGTGGATTGTAAGGGTATAGACGACCGCGTCTTATATCAATATTGAATTACTAAGTAGAAGGAATGAAAAAACAATAATAATACCCCATATGAATGAGGACACAACAGAAGTAACATCGCTGTCATGACAATGATATATAAATTCTAAACGTTATAGATAACACTTACATATAATTTTATGTGTTAATCAAAATATGATATGTATTATACCATTTTGTTTTCAATAAAGTAGCAGTTGTCACTCCTGCGGACTCGGAAGAACTGTCCCAAAAGAATACATTAATAGGTAATTAATGTACCCATAATTGGTCATTGTGCCGTTGTTATTGTTTGTTTCAACAAAAATCTGAGTTGATTTCATTTCAAAATATTTTGTTAAATCATGAAGATTTAAAGGGAATTGGGCAACAGGCAAAGCTTATACAAGCCCTCTCCCAGGAGGTACATCTCAAACAATAGCAATTAACTATAATTATTAACATTCATAGTTAAAGAACACATGAATAGCAGAATTAAGATCTCCACTAAGGAAACTACTTCCTTTAGTCAATATATTAACATTAAGCATGAGATGTTCATAAATGTTTAGGTCCAAGTTTAAGTGTAAATTTAAATTTGTGTCAAGCTGTAAATGAGACAGAGATATTAGCAGAGATCAGAGTTCAATTGACTTGCACGATTTCGAAGTTAACAGTTAGTAGGTTTATGTGGTATAACTGTGATAAATGACACAGTATGGTGTTTTGATATTGTAATGTTGCTCTGGTTTCGCAAGACTTTAATTTAAGCAATGCTATCCCAGGAGGTTGAGGAAAGCTGAAGTACCGCTAGAAAAAAACAACCTATACTTGTACATTTTAACTAATTATTTTAAGCAGGTGAATCGTATTCATAAACTTTTTGAAATAAAGCAAGTATATTAAATCTGTGTGATAAAACACGAAAATTAGCCAAGTGGTCCGTGTCCTCCAAACGCAATGTCGAATGTCGTTCCGCATAATACTGGATACGCATATGAATCCGTAGGCAGCGTTTTCCTCAAATATACATCGAAAATTACCAGTATTCAAACCGGGTATCCTGATACAAAGAGCTCTGAGCAGGCCCGAATTCCGTGGAGTGAAATTAATCAAGAATGGGATACGTAAAGAGAGTTATTTTGGAAAATGAGGTAGACATTGTTCTATATTTCAGTTTCTTTTCTACCTTGAGGACAGGTCATAAGTGTAATATTGGATTTGAATAGACATTGCTGAATGTACTGGATGCATCGTTAACGTTTTACACTGATTTCGGTCAGACTTAACCCCTGTTTTACCTATAACGAGTTTTATGTACTCTTTTTAACTATTTTACATATTAATATTAATGACTGGAGATACCTAATTAAGACCTGTGAGGTATACCTACGTAAAAGGCTTTGTGCAATTCTCACCAATGTTATTGATTACAGCGTGTTTCATGTATAGATAACATTAATGGAAAAGTCTCATTTAGTAACTTCGAATCATATTTCTCATAATAAGTAATTACCTGTTCTTATCAGTAAAGATCTTGTGGAAATTGGAGTTTTGTTATTCATTTATTTACAGGATAAAAAGGTTTAAAGCAGGCAAACGAAAATACATAAATATATATATCATTGATATGACATATGAAATTTCAATAACTTGCATACAATTCCTTACACTGTTTATCTTGCCAGTGACGTCAGGATCAGTCAGCAGGTGTTTGAACACATATAATCTGATAGATTGATAAAGAAAATGTTTCCTAATAAGTTTTGATAAGTTAGAACAGCATGCATTGATATGAACTATATCTTGTATAGCTAATCTATACAAAGAAACTTATCTCAGATGAAAGTGATGGTCTTTGCATATCAGAAGCATTGTTAATTATCATCAAATTCATCAGTTATCGAACTGCTTAAAAATTGTTGACCAAGGCCACGTCTATCTGTCCAGCTTTTGTACCTTTTTGTCGCGAATATTTTCATCAAGATGCTTCAAAAGCCGCTTCGAGATCAACCCCCACCCCCAGGAACTTTGGACAAGAAAGACAAGTACGAAACCTTTACAGACCGGTAATTCTTCATTTCATCAAGTTCTTAGCCAGGTTTCTTCATCAGTGTGCAAAAGATGGCTGTTTGGGAAAAGGCTGGAACACTGAGATTAGAGTTTGTTGACGATGGATGATTTAAGAAGATACGCGAGGATAGAACCAACAGCACTGATAATGAGATAATGACATCATACAATATAATTATGCGTTTACTCTACAAATGGGTAAACCTTCTCTGCTTAATTGTAATTATTTCCCAAAAACATGCATTGGGTGACGTCACCAGAAAGGTGGAGGAATACAGAGAAAAATTGTATATTCGCCGCAAAATCTTAGTTCATTTTTCTTCAGTATACCTCTTTATGGTTTATTGAGAAAACGTTCTTTTAGCATTTGCTATATTTCTACATACGCTTTAAAACACTTTACACGTGATTTATCACTCTTTTGTCCTTTAAGGGGCATCTTAATAGCAAATCCAGTGATATTTTACAAACCTATAAAATACTGCTATGATGCAATTTAACAGAAGCAACTCGATCAATTGTTAGTATGTAGCATGGCTAACCATGGGCCTTGCTGTGGACATGTTATTTGTTAAGCTGTTTGTAAATTTCGACAAAACATGCCAAATATTCATGTTTCAGGGGAGCACAATTAACTCACGTGTATCACATATATTGTACAAAATAAACATGTCGTTATGCTCACAAGAGTCTATAACACACAATAGGAGCATTTGTTTGACCGGATTTTACTTTATACAAATATAAGCACTTATTCTATTTTGACATTGAAATGCAAATGGCGTCTTTAAAGATATTACACAAATGTGGCATATAGGCAGGCATTTTAAACATTAAAAATGGCCTAAATATGGAGCAGTTAATGTTTATTTTATTCGGTAGAGCCTTGGTAAGTATCATCGCCTTAGTTAACTTAGCCCCGTTTTACTCTGATCTTTTGTTTAATGATGGCATACAGTTAGGGATGTCCACACCACATGTTACCGATATATATGTTATTGTGATAATACATCTTTATGAAACTGTTATTTTATGTCTAGACAGCTCCATATTTATGCATAAATTGGAATATCATTCGAGGAAATCACATAGATAAAATCATATACTGCAGCATCATCGCATACAATTTTAACATATACAAAGGGTTTGAACGGCGTTTTTTTCTTATTTCCAACGCCGCTATGAACGCAAATCGGTAACATCCATCTTGCAAAAAAGCCCGGGTTCATATCGACATTTAAAATTAAAACAACGCCGCTCAATCCATATACTTACATTTTTAGTATAGAAGAAGTTTTATTAATTTTTTCTTGAATATTTCATTTATTTATTGCGTTTTGTTAATGCGCCGTCCTTTAAACGACATTGGCGGAACAGCCCTATTTTAATTAAATTGGCCTCAATAATTAACCGTAGGAATTTGTGTGTTTCACGTAGGTTTTGCTTTCATAATCAAATGGAACACATTTCTGCTGGTAATGTTCATATAGTAGGTAGCAGCGCAAATGTAAATATATGTATTTGTACAACTATTTTTTATAAAATTGTCGGATATTAAAACGTTTTTGTTGTTTATTTTAAAACCATTTGGTAAAAACTTATCAACTTGTTCAAACTTATATTCGTGCAGATGAGAAGAGGAATGGCTGAAATTCTTAAGTATTTATGTTATATATCTGATGTATGATAATTTAGTTATGAATTTTGTTAATATACTTTTACTAGTATGTGCAATGTGCAAAACGAAATCATGCTTAATTTTGATTCACTTTCAAAGTAATTCAAATCACTCCAAAAAAGATGCTTGAAATCCAAAATTTAAAACAAATCACAAATCTGTATTTCTTGATTCTGAAGTCCTAACCATACTTAACGATCTGCATAATAGGTATTTTATCTATACAGAGAAAGCATTTAAAAACGTAATCTGTCTGCAGACACTGTTTTATTACCTGCTTGCAGAAAGTACTCGGTTTTCTTAATAACTAAGAACACGTTATACACACTTTTTCGAAACACGATATACTAGCAAATACTGCTTCTGTATGCAAGTATTTCCAATTAGCTGCTAATTATTCCGAAATTTCACAAGTATATACAACGTTTTATCACGTGTTCTTCTTGTTGCTCAATCAAGCCACTATCCAAACCTTTAACTACCATTCTAAGTACGATATAGCAAGGGCTGCAGTCGTATTGTTATACTGCTTACTAAACAAGTGCAATAAACGGTATGTGGAGTTTAACTAATTCAAAAGATCGTATGACCAATGGTGAACAATCTTCTTCTCAAAAATGTATCTTCTATCAAAACTTTTGTCTTTTCGACCCTTTACGTTACCATTCTGATTGTTAGCTTTCTTCTCAGAGAAAGGTGGATGACGATATAAATATATTACAGCAAATTACTTTGGAGCATAATCTGTGTGAAGTACAGCAAAAGCCAGCATTCGTATAGGATCAAACTGTGTCACCCTTATGGTCGATTTTGTTTTTGTTTCCATATGGACCTGAATTTAATTGCAAACTTATCAGAAATGTTAACAAAAAGATAACCATTATTCAATTTCACATTCAGATATACCGAGAATTTTTCGTTTTTGAATGACAAATTTATAGACCACATCGATCGTGTCTACCTTACAGAGGTTAAAATCAAGGACAGCAAGTTCATTTACTTAAGCCGCTTTTCTCGAACTTAATTTATAACATGACTTAACCTGTACGATACACAGGGCGTGAACTTTCTATTTCTTGATATTCACATCCCTGCTTCCCCTACCTACTGTGTTTACATGTCGCAGTTGATTCAGTACTCAAGAGTATGTCCTGAACATCATAACTTCCTCGATAAATGTCGAATGCTGACGGACAAATTTACAAAACAGGGTTTCCAAAGATGCCAGTTGTTGAAGTCTGTGGACAAGTTTTATGGTTGCCATCGTAATATCACAGAAAAATATGCTACTTGTATGGGTGTAATGAGGGTTTTTGTTACGCTCATTAGAATGCCTTGAGGGTTTTTATCACTACTACGCGTTTCTGCCCTAGTTTTCATTGATTCTGAGGTCAAATTACGGTTTTGATGACATCTTAGTATTTTCCTGTATTATTTTTTAAAGTTACGTCTTTCTGGTTCCTGGATTATACTTGATGTGATATGACTTTGCAGAAATAAAGAAAGAATACAAAGTAAGTACTCAAATAAAAGAGCTGCGAAACATTAACAAAAGTCTCAGAAGTACTTCTGTAGCATTTCGTTGATGGCGTTAAGACAGTTTTCAGACCAAATGTCGGATTCAGAATTCCAATAGGCCCCGGATGCAATAAAGACGTCATCGAGCGCTGACGGTTTGTTGACCGTTCTCCAGACTTGTCCCCAGTCGACGCCCGTTTTCCAAATCGAGAAGGATCCTTTGTATGGGTATTCATCCCACTGAGAAAATCGGCCGTCTATTGGGAATGGGATGGTTGATACATGAATGTTGTATAGCCTCGCTAGGTACAGGTGGGTGTGGCGAACTACTTCCGTCGAAACGCTGTAATGCCCCGCCCACTTTCGGTCGCCATAATGCTGCAATTCCCTCCACATAAGACTGTCCGTGTATGACACGAGCAGCACAGCTTTGCCTGTCTGTGCTGATACACCGAAATCATACGTCCATTGTAGAGGGTTGTCTGACTTTATATTACCATGAGTCCTAGGCGACTGACTTTGTCTGTCTGTAACATTCGAAATAATATCCCTCCACCATGGATAGTCATACACCAAAAAGATTTTAACAGCCGTAACTAGGGTTATAGTATTAAGATTTTGTTGAATACGTGGCGTCTGTACCACGTCCCAGTTAATTTGAAGCAATGCCGGAATAGGAACAGCCAGTATTACCTTTCGACTACACACGGTGACAAGGTGTCCGGTCGCAGTCCTACTGAATTTTAAGGTATACCCTGACCGCGTGTTTCTGGCGATACTGATCAGCTTGTGGTCCAGGTGCAGGCTATGATACCTGTAATGGCAACACACAATTGCAATTTGTTTATTGATCATGAAAATTTTTTTCAAGGAAGCAATGAAAGCGAAAGTGATATTCCTTGCATTTATATGCTTATTTCAAAGATAAATACAGAAAATGCTATGGTAGACCTATAATCACCCGTGTTTTGCCTTTCTTCAAAATGTGGTCATTCAACAAATACAAATTATAATAAATAAATGTAAAATTAAAACCCCAAGAAATATCTAAATATACACAGCGCACATTGACACTGCACATGCCGTGTTTGGGAAAGTGCAAGTTCTCACCGACTAGTGGCCAGAAATTGTTTGACCAGCTGTTTTGGCAGTTGTTGCATTCCATCCGTTATTGTCAACAGTTCATTGTAAGGTGAGATACCGTGTGTCAACATGGAAAGCAATCCCGATGCAGCAGGAATATCCAGAACAAATCCGAATCCAGTAGCATATAACATTTCTATAGCTTCTGAACTCAAATATTTTCTGTAGAACTCCTGCAATCTAAGACAGCAAACAGCAGATAAAGGATATTATGATGTCATTTGTATGATGTATTGAGTTTTGTGTAAGAGTCAATTGTTTGAAACAAATTCCATAAACTACAATGAATACATTTCTCGTGATTAAAGAAGACACATTCATAGTCCTGCTAATCACACAAGAGAGATTTTATCTCAGACACGTTTTACCTGAACCTTTTCTGTCAGACTATCTTGCTCTTCTCGACTCCGATTTGTTGGTGATCATTTTTAAATTGAGGACACACAGTATGTACATTCATTATCGTTATTGAATTCCCAAGTAACCTTCGAAGATAAAAAAAGGTTAATAATAGTCAACTTTACAACGTCCTCTTACACAATTACTGTACTAAACCTACTCGTGTTTGGTCCCTAAACCTAACAAGACCCTTTCATACAAGTACTGTACTAATCCTACTCGTGTTTGGTCCCTAAACCTAACACGACCCTCTCACACAAGAACTGTACTAATCCTATTCGTGTTTGGCCCCTAAACCTAACATGATCATCCACACAAGTACTGTACTAATCCTACTCCTGTTTGGCCCCTAAACCTAACACGATCCTCTCACACAATTACTGTTCTAATCCTACTCGTGTTTGGTCCCTAAACCTAAAACGACCCTCTCACACAATTACTGTACTAATCCTACTCGTGTTTGGCCCCTAAACCTAACACGATCCTCTCACACAAGTACTAAACCTACTCGTGTTTGGTCCCTAAACCTAACACGATCCTCTCACACAAGAACTGTACTAATCCTATTCGTGTTTGGCCCCTAAACCTAACATGACCATCTCACACAAGTACTGTACTAATCCTACTC
>JAULCA010347901.1:0-12380 GCA_032360845.1 Crassadoma gigantea
TCATGTGACATGTGAAAGGTGATCAAAATGTAATGTATAGGAATGATGAGATATATAGTATGGATGACATGCGGTAATGAATGATGCTGATGTGATGAAATCATGCCTTTTTTGTTTATGTTTTCTTGATAATAACAGTGAGGATGATGATCACATATAGATGATGTAAGTACTTGTGGCAATGACCAGTGTTGATTTGTATATTTGCTCTGTATATTTATGAAGATACAATGACTTGATGATGATAATGATGCATTGCATATAAATTTTGCTGAGATATTGTTTTATATAAAAGAAATTATGATGATGATGATGCATTGCATATAAATTTTGCTGAGATATTGTTTTATATAAAAGAAATGATGATGATGATGATGCATTGCATGTAATGGGATGAGATGTTATACAAAAGAAAGTGATGATGATGATGATGATGATGATGATGATGATGATGATGATGATGATGATGATGAGAATGACGCATAATTACGAGATCTTATGGTTATGAGACTATTGTTTATGATGAGGATGATGTGTTATACAAAAGAAAGTGATGATGTCATGATGATGACGATGATGATGATATTGATGACAATGATGATGAGAATGATGCGTGTCTGTGAGAAATGTTGGTAATGAGACCATTGTTTATGATGATGATGATGATGATGATGATGATGCATTGCATGTTATATGATGAGATGTTGTTGAATATAGAAGAAAGTCATGATGTCATGATGACGATGAGGATGATGATGAGGATAATGCATGTCTGTGAGATTTGTTGGTAATAAGATTATCTGCTAATTTGATGATGATGTATATTACACATGAAAAAGAAATTAAAAAACATATTAAAAAAAGTGTATGAATAAAAACCTTTTATCCATTTTATTATTGACTTTATTATCACATCTACAAAATGAGTTGACATTCTTGGTTGAAACAGGCTATAACTAAACCTCAAAGGATTTCCTTTATAAACACCTTCCTTTTAATGTTTTTAATAGGATCATTAACTTATACTTCTGTTTGTTTCTGGAATAATGTATTGGAATATAGGAAATCGCGAGGAGCAACTAATTAAACATCCTAGTTATACCCGTATTTTGATATCTTATGATTAAATATATATTGTTGAAATATCTAACTGTATTCAAGTTTTATTGGCCTTGTTTTTTTTAATTTATTGACCATTTTGATGAAATTGTAACCTTTTATCATTTCCAAGTAATTGGGTGTTCTATTCATATAAAGTGTATGCTTATTTTTGTCTCATGAATTGTTGAATGGAGAACATATCTGGGCATATTATTAAATAGCAATTGTACCTTTAGTAAAGCAAAAACAAAAATAACTGACCAAGCTAAAAGGGCACTGTATGTATTGTACAAGAAAATAAGAAATATTCCATTATCTTTTGAGTTGCAACTGAAGTTATTTAATTATCTTGTTTCACCGATCTTATTGTATGCTTTCGAGATATGGGGATTCGAAAACACTATAATCTTTGAAAGAACGCATTTGCAATTTTGTAAAACAATCATGAATGTGAAAAATTCTACTCCGAATTATATGATTTATGGAGAATCCGGAAGATATCCGCTGGAAATAGAAACACGAATGATCATGTTCTGGTTTTAAGTTAACTAGAAGGAGCAAGTTATCTACTCTGATATATAAAATAACTTATATTTTACAATCAATGGAAAAAAAAATGCATTTTAAATGGAATAATTACATAAAAGATATACTAAACAAGGTAGGTTATAGCAATTTCAGGATAAAAAGAAGATTATTCAAAATACATGTTCTATGATTAGAAATCATTTCTATTTGAAATTTAAATGTTTTAACTAAAATAAGTCGTTTTCTAGAGAAAACAGTTAAGGTTTTAAATGACATAAGATCAAAAATAAATATAATAAATAATGTTAATAGATATTTACGTGTCACACATTCCAATACAAATAATCACATAATTTATAAAATACATGAAATCTTTGTATAAAAGAAATGTCCGGCCACTATTGACCTACGAGACAAGGTAAGTAGTAAGTAAAACATACAGTATAAAAGTAACCTCAGTTTCATCACATACATTTCAATTAAAAATGAAATATCCAATCAAATACCTCTAACTGAACAGCTTTAGCTAAAATACATTGTAACTGATCTTCATTCATTAAAAATACAAACTTCTATCTAGCACTGAAATTGATAAAATCTGGTTGAATTTTAGAGGCCTTTTTATATAGTGTACAACAAATATCATGATAAAGTTGGCACTCACATAAAAAATGAGTTTCAGTCTCGACAGAATTAGAATTACAATATTTACAAATTCGTTCATGAAAAGGTATAAACGGACGAGTATAGCGGCCCGTCTCAACATGTAGCGATAAACTACCGACCTCAATTTGACTAAAGCGCTTCTATGGGCTCTTGGTACAATATACTGGTAACATAATACTATGGTTTTAGGTCGTTTTTGAACAGCCAGCCGATATGCCCTTAACTTATTACCATTTTGTTGATAAGTATCGTTCCAAATACTTGTAAACCATGACTGTTCATCCTTTTGAAAAATACATTGTCGGATCGTCCTCCTTACAGACGAAGGCCCGTTTACTGAAGTGTTTATTATGTGTTCGACGTTACATATCTTCGGTAGCGTAACCACTTTACTTTCCCACGATATCCCTTTCCTTATAGACCATTGATGAACATTATATAGGAGTCTCTCCTGCTTGACTGATTTAAGTTTACAGAACAGCCGTAGTACTTCTACACGTTGCTTGGCTTGGCATGACATCCATCCCATCTCCCCTTGTTTTCCGAGATTAGAGGTATTTCTGGAAACACACAAATGACATTTCATTGCTCTATTTTGTACATTGTTAATTAATCTGTGTTCGGTCTTGCTCTAAATAGCCGAGCAATACAATATGATAGGTTCTACAAGGGATTCATACAGTTACGTAAACACAGTATATGATAATCCACCCAAATTAATTCAGTGCTATTATTCGGGAGCATTATATATTTACATGTTGTATAAACAATATGTGCTCACTTTGCTATGTAATTGTGAGGTATTAAGATGTTGACCTCTTGTAACACACCTTGTGTGTCATGAGTCTAAAAATAAAATCTTGAAATCTTAAATCTCGTTTCATTTAGACAACAGTACTTGTGTAGTGATTCTGTCAACGTATGATGGGACCGACTAATTAAGCGGCGCGTGACTGACATGTATTTAGGGTATTTAGGTATGGCTTTGGTCACGTGTGATCTGAACGGGGTGTTCTCATCAGTTCCCCCACTTTTTAGAGAACAAAGAAAAGTGTTGATAAAGGAAGACAATGGCAAACTAATTATAGTCTGTTTCATACTTACTCCACAGGTAACCTACTTGTGTGAACATACATTCTACATTTCTACCATTTTACCACGAAGTAAGAGCACAATACATTGACATATTACAGAATTAGACCGTCTATGTTTAAATTAATCAACTTACTTTCTGTTAGAAATAAGAAGAAATTGAATAATCTTTCCAAATTTTTAATTGCTGCTTCACAAATGAGATCAAATCAATAGTTAGATGTATATTGTCCATCCTCCATAATATGTCTGTATTGCTGTGTATCACTCACTCTATTCTATAAAATGTGTTGTAATGTTTATTCTGATTAGGCGAAAGGCTAAAGGCCAATAAACTAAACTAAGCTTTTCTGTGTATGTGATGTAATGTAATGGTTTGGATAATAATCTTTTATACAAATGTAACTGATAAAATAAGATTGACAAGTGTTGCTTGCTACAAATAACAATAACTCCTGTATTTTATTGTATATCATTCCCATGATAATTTACTTCATAGATACTGAAATTCATTTCTACATTATTTTCCGATATACAGCAATAACAATGAATTATTGTATATCTTTCCCGTCATAATTAACTTCATATATAATAAAATTTATTTTTCTAAATTTTATCCGAAATAATAACGATAAATTATTGGATATCTTTCCCGTCATCATTACACTGTAACTTCTTTTATAATGAAATTCATTTTTCTAAATTATTGCATATATTTCCCGTAATAATTAACTTCGTAAACCATGAAAATATATTTACAAGTATGCCCGAACAGATTATTTTAGCTTTAATTGTACACCTATTTGGTTTATCAGTTGCATTTGGTGTTAACTTTCTACACTGGGAAATATTGGGTGTATTGGGTAAATCCATGTTTGTATTGGGTAAATCGACGTTTGTATTGGGTAAATCGACGTTTGTATTGGGTTGTATCGGGAAGTATTGGTTGTATACGGTTGTATTGGGTAAATCGACGTTTGTATTGGGTTGTATCGGGTAGTATTGGTTGTATTGTATTGCTCAATGTATATGCTAATTGTATTAATTGTATAACTATGTACTTTTAAGCGCTTTAGAGTAGCTTATGTTAGCTATATAGGGCGCTATATCAAATGTTGTATATTATTATTATTATGGTTTTAGTCCGGGTCCGGGTCAGGGGTTGGCGTACAAGCCGATTACCGACTTTACAAACATACTGTAGATGGTGATTAGGGCCTAAAGGATTTTCTAATAGTTTCTCCCAGAATAAATCGCGGACACAACATTTTCCGACAAACATACGCAATACAAACTCTTAAACTATGCTAATTGACATTTCGTCCGACTACGGATACGTTGTTTTAGTCGTATCGTCCACATGGATTCTTTTAAACTGGATGGGTATGAAGGTATTCGAGGCACGACGGATGTACTCCGTACCGGTGAGACATCTTATATTCACCGTTTTCAGTTACTGTTACAGTAATACGATTAGTCACGTGCACGGACTGAGAATACATTCGTGGAATGGCTAATGTCAGTTATCCATAAAAAGCATGACTGATACTTATATGGACATACAGCACTGTGGTTTGATCTTGTTTATCTGCAAATTCTTGTCAAATAGTCAGTTTATTTATAAAGAAAAAAATCGGTCGTTCCGCATAAGTGAAAATACCATACTGTATTCTAAATTTAGAAAGGACGTACCCGTTCTACGAACACTAGACCACACCCTCTACCTGTAGAAGTGGAGATGGAGTCGTTTGGTGTGCCTCCTGCTTTTGGGTTTGTTGTCCTTACAACCGTTGCCTCCATATTTCTGTTGCAATGGTTAGGGATAAAAGTTGCTATGGCCAGGAAGAAGTATGAAGTTTCTGTAAGTCTTTATATAACAAATTTGGCCCGATCTCGATTTTGTTGTTATTGACACTGTAAACTAGTACTGCCTCAGGTCAATAGGTCATGTCCTTTATCTAGTACTAGCACCAATTTTTAATAAATTACTCTAGGCGACATACATTTCAATAATTCTGATATTAAAATAAGTATTGATATTTTTACAGGTGATTTCTCTCTCTGAATAATTCCAGTCTCCACTCTCTGAACTATATATTATCATGTAATAACAAATTTGTTTAACAATAAAGAAACCATTATAAACAAAATAACAAGTGGTGTTATGAATTTAAGTTAATAAAATTTATTAACAGTGAATAACATCAATATTTAATATTATAATTACTATGAGAATCTTAATTTCTAAGTATTTCTTGCTAGAAATGTTAACTAGAAACAATGAGCAATTCGCAGTGACTTATGATTAATGACATTTAATAAAAGATTTAAATTACTAGATATTTATAGGGAATGATATGAGTTATTAGTCCCTCTAATACTTTGAGAACACTGGTCTTAGAGTATTAGATAAGGTAGCTATAACTATAATCTATAAGTCTCTGCAGGTAAGGGCGTGAGAATTGTACCTGCTGCCCCCAATCGCATTTATAATCGTAAGAGGCGACTAAATTTGGGATCTTATCTTTTCTCTCCTTTCTAAACAATTTTCTTTTTCCAAATATCTCCCTTGACAATGCCTCACTTTTGGCCTGAAGTTGAGCGTTCACCCAAGTGAGGAAGGCTTTGTGTTCTGTCCCCTAGCTGAGACATACCAGAGTCTGTAAAAATGGTAGTTTCTACTCCTGCTTAATGCTCAACTATTTGGGAGTGGGATGACTGGTTCGTCCGTTGTCAATATAATGTGTCCGGTTGGGGATGTCCTGCTTGGTGTCTTCTGCAGTATATTTTAGTGAGGTAGCACTATAAAGTCAGCATCAGTTCCACGCTATCACAAGGAGACAAACACGAACACATCGCAGCCTCCTAAAATACACACGCATACACTACACGCATGCATCTTGCACACAGGGGAGGCCATCCTTAAATGACCATAGGATGTTAAACAATACTTAACTAAACTATAATCTATTAAAAATAATACTTATATTGATGGAAAATAATGCTAAATCATTTTATTCTCTATATTTTAACTTGACAATTTGCCTTTAATGCCTTGAGGACCTAGATAGATCTACAGTGTAAGAATACCTGCCGAAACCAGCAGTTCAAGCTGACGAAATGAGGAAGGTGGCAGCCTTTTATAGACTTTGCACCTCAAAACTTGCCTCTAAATGCCTCCAATTTCCATATAAGGAAATATCAACTTTGGTTTATAGATTATTTTACTCTTACTTCAAGGATAAGTAACCTTTTCACTCATTCATTTGCAGAACAATATAATTATTAGCTCACCGGGCCAAGTGAGCTTATGCCAGGGTGTGGCGTCCTTTGTCCGTCTGTCATGTGTCGGCATCAACTTTTTACTTTAAACAACTTCTACTGAATAACCGAGAGGCCCAGGGTGATGATATTTGGCAACTAGCATGCTGGGATGAACGGCTACCAAGTTTGTTCTAATGAATGACCTTGACCTGCTTTCCAGGTCACAGGGGTCAAATGTGTTAAAATCTTCAAACGACTTCTTCTCAAAAACCAAAACGCCCATGGTACAGATATTGGACCTGTTGCATACTAGGATGAAGGGCTACGGAGTTTGCTCAAATTAATGACCTTGACCTGTTTTCAAGGCCACAGGGGTCAAATATGTTAAAATCTGTAACAACTTCTTCTCAACAATAGTGGGGCAAGGTCATTCATTTGAACAAAGTTAGAAGCCCTTCATTCCAGCAGGCTACAGACCCAATATCAGTTCCATGGGCCTTTTGGTTATTGAGAAGTTGTTTGAAGATTTTGAGACATTTTACCCTGTCAAAGTGATGTTCAATGAATACTAAGCTATAGAAAGCAGTTGTTTACATTGCAAAGCACAGGGGCCTGACTCCACAATTGGAATGTAGTATTTTCATCATCCCTGTTAATTTTGCTAGTTTTACAGTATGATATCTCAATAGGCAAAGGAAAATTATGCTATATTGTGTTAGTTGCATGCATGTTACGATCTGATGCAGATGCATTCAAACTCATTTTAGTCCCTAACATATTAGCGACTTATATGATAAATGTTGTTGTAAAAATTAGTTTGGTAACTTAATACCAATACCTGATACAGAACAGTCTATAGATTTAGACTTTCACCACAGACTCTTGGTCTATGATTATTTAATTCCGTGCTTTGACTAAACAAACTCCTGTTTTCTTCTCAGGGGCAGATCCAGAATATTTTGAGGGGGTTTCACCATTCCAGATTTCAATATTTTAGCAGTGCATGTACACTACATGTTACATAATTAACTTTAAGACTTTACTGTCAGTGTGTTGTCCAGCAGGTCAGTAATTACCAGCAGCACATGTAATAAGTGGTATAAATTATCAAGTGTAACAAGGGGTATAAATTATCAAATGTAACAAGGGGTATAAATTATCAAGTGTGACAAGGGGTATAAATTATCAAATGTAACAAGTGGTATAAATTATCAAGTGTAACAAGGGGTATAAATTATCAAGTACATGAACCATCCCTCTGTCTCTCTGAGATGATTCCTTATAAAAAAAATGTTGGTATTCATAATTAGTATCAACTCTCATTTTAAGCATTAAAATTTGATGGCCAAAAACAATCTAAAGTTGACCTGGAGAGAAATATCTAAGTTCTGATAAATTACATGACCTCACAAAATTTGTGATTTTCCCCCAGAGAATATAATGACAGACACTATTTTCCTTTGTTTTTATATTCAGTACCCAAAAATGTACAGCAGTGATGACCGTTTCAATTGTGTACAGAGAGCGCACCAGAACACGTATGTACACAATCGTTATACAGCAGACCATGTGTGTTGTCTGTGATGTTTTCATTAGACCATGTGTGTTGTCTGTGATGTTTTCATTAGAACATGTGTGTTATTTGTGATGTTTTCATTAAATCATGTGTGTTATCTGTGATGTTTTCAGCAGACCAATTATATAATAATAATATTAATATACAGCATTTATATAGCGCCCAAGCAATGTGCACGTAAATGAACAAATAAAAGGGTGGTATTTACATAACGTCTTTGCAAAGATTCTAAAATGCAGACGTGAAAAGGTGAGTTTTGATATTCCTCTTGAACTTGGCCAGGGTATTTGACATTTTAATAGCAGATGGTAAGCTATTGCACAACGTGGCTGAAACCCTCCCGAAGCATCTGTTTCCGTAGGTCACAGTACGAGATATTGGGACACGCAACAAAGATTCTGACTCCGACCGCAGTGAATAAGACGGCTGATACAGGGTAACAAGCTCCTCCTGTAGGTACTGAGGAGCTGTTCCATTCATTACCTTGTATGTGTACACCAGTAACAGTACGAGTACGAGTAACAAGCCATGCTGCAGTGTTCTGGACCCTCTGCAGACGACTAGTTAGTTTGTCTGATATACCACAGAGCAGGGCGTTACCATAATCCAACCGAGAGGTAACAAGTGAATGCACCAAATTCTTGCACATCTGCAGTTATAAACTGATGAATACAGCCAATGTTCCTGATAGCGTTCACTTGTTTCTCCATGTTCAGTGAACTATCAAAGTATACCTCTAGGTTTTTAGGTCACCTGAGCTTTAGCTCAAGTGACCTATTGCTATCCATCTTCGTCCGTTGTGGTGCGGTTTGCGTGGTGCGGTGTGCGTCGTCCTTTAACATATGTTACATATTCAACATAAACTGAAAAACTGTCAAATGGATTTCATTGATACTTCATGGGAATGTTATTGACAACTCCCTGGCCACCATGGCCGCTATTTTGAAAAACTATTACAAACTTAAAGTCAAATTCTACTGGGCCGATTTAGCTGAAACTTGGTAGGAGTGATCGACTCATGGTCCTGACAAAGTGTTATTATTTTTCGGGTCAATCAGAAATCCAATTTTGCTGCCACGTCCGGCCATTTTGAAAAACTATAACAAACTTAAAGTCAAGTTCTACTGGGTCGATTTAACTGAAACTTGGTAGGAGTGATTGATTTAAGGTCCTGACAAAGTGTTGTTATTTTTTGGGTCGATAAAAAATCCAATATGGCCGCCATGGCTGCCATTTTGAAAAACTCAAAGCTTATAGGAAATTTCTATTGAGCTTATTTAACTAAACTTGGTAGGAATGATCAACTCATGGTCCTGGCAAAGTTTTTTTTCGAGTTGATCAAAAATCCAATGGCTGCCATTTTGGGAAAAAATTATTTAAAACTTAAAATCATGTTTGGAGAGGCAGGTTTAACTGAAACTATAATACTGTAGGACTCAGGTGACCGTTAAGGCCCATGGGCCTCTTGTTAGCTCACCTGGCCTGAAGGCTCCTAGAGAACCGAGGGACCTAGGGTCATGATATTTGGCAAGTAGGTACCTCGGATGGAGTGCTATAAAGTTTCCTCAATTAAAATGACCTAGACCTACTTTCAAGGTCACAGGGGTCAAATATGTTAAAAAGTTCAAGCAACGATATCCTAAGATGCACTTTGTCTAGAGTCATGATACTTTGGTATTTCATGTAGACCAGCTTTGAATCATTTTCTTTGTAACAGTAATGTGGTCCAATGTCAGCTTGAAAGTGCAAGCTGGAGTCAAAGGTCAACGTGGGTATAAAGCTTCAAAATGAAAAGTTTGAAATTTCAAGCAACAGTAACTTAACAAGCTTTTAAGAGATGTTAAAATGTCTTGTGTTCTAGTTGCCAGATTTAGTCTGAAGTTACCTACATGTCAGTTTCATGTAACAAAAGAAACAGGTGAGCCATACAGGCCCTCTTGGCCTCTTGTTAACAGTTAGAACAGTCTCAATAGTCCTTGTACCGACCTTGAGCTGGAGAGCCATTTGTTGCTGACACTTTGGGAAAAAACGATTAGTTCCGTCTTTTCCTGATTAAGCTTAAGCATGTTGGCATTCATCCAGATACTGATATCTATCAGACAAGCTTCCAGGCTTTCTGAGACTGTATTCCAACTGTCCTGTGGTTTGATAGCCATGTAAAGTTGTGTGTCATCAGCATAGCAATAGTAGGGAAGGCTATGGCGACGACAAATCTCTCCAATGGGTTTGGAGTACATACAATATTTTTGTGGTCCTAACACCGACCATTGAGTAACCCCGAAATCTAAAACTTTGTCATTTGTCATAAAGTATGCCATGGTCGATGACGTCAAATGCAGGTGACAAGTCCATCATGACAAGCATTGCTCTGCACTTGTTATCCAATGCAGAAGCTATATCATTATGTACACGTAGGAGGGCCGTCTCAGTAGAGTGTCCCATGCGGTAGGCCGATTGCATGTTGTCATGGAGAATGCTTACATGGAGATGAACCTCTAAACACCAAACACAGCCTTCTCCATAATCTACGACAGAAAAGGCAGATTTGAAACTGGGCGGTAGTTCTTCAACTCCTCCTTGTCCTTTCCAGGCTCCTTTGTTCATGATTGAGGTATTCAAAGGAAGCAGTGCTTCAAGACATTGCTTTAATAGGTCTGTAGGCAGTGGATCAAGCTCACAAGACTTCGATTGCGAGGTCATAATGATATTGCGCAACTCGTCCTACTAAGATGATATATTTTAGAAATGATCCTACAACTTCTAGTATTTACAACATAAGCAAACCAAGAACAGAACAAATTGTCAAGAAATATCTACCAAATTTCTGATTCTGATACCGATTCTGGAAGGGGACTCACATTGTAAATGGCATTAGAAAGTTTTAGTCATATCTTAGAATACTACTATTCTGAGCTGTTATCAAGAATCATTAAGTCAAAATATAATACTGATATTGATCTTAAATACTATTAAATATTTTCACTTATGCTGCAGGCCTGCATGGTGAGTGTCCCACATTTGTGCCTCTTAAGTTAACGGGAGATGACAAATTTTTGACGAGATGTCTCTAACAAATCAGAATTTGACAAGGCACAAATTTTTCCTTAAATTTGTATTGGTATATCAAGTTTCAGAAAAAAAACAGTTTTGTAAAATGTAAGAGAAAAATGTGTAAAAAAGAAACCACAAATATGAAAAAAAAAATAAAAAATTACAGATGTCAATTCGTCACAATAACAACAAAAAATGTCGACAACTCGCCCAGCGGTCAAAATTTCTGTCTTATGATATTTGAAATTAAGGCCAAAAATTACAACAATGTTTTAAATTCAAAAACTCTAATTATAGACGATAATGATATTTAATTATTGTGTTATCGGTGATGTTTTTATTAAACCAAGTGTGTTATCGGTGATGTTTTCATTAAACCAAGTGTGTTATCGGTGATGTTTTCATTAAACCAAGTGTGTTATCTGTGTAATCTGTGATGATTTCATTAAACCATGTTTGTTATCTGCGGTATTTTAACTAAACCTTATGTATTATCTGTGATGTTTATAGTAAAGGATTATAGCCACGATTTTCCATAATTTCATATTTTTCAGTTTTTAGCTCACCTGCCCGTGGTGTCTGTCATCCGTCAACTTTTCCTACAAATCGCTACTAGTCATGAACGACAGAGCAGATTTTGACAAATTTGGTCAGAAGTATCCTTAGGCGAAGGGGAACCAATTTGGTATAAACCGGGGGTCTGGCCCCACTGGGGCCTGAGGGGAAATACAGCAAATTCTTTAAAATCCTTCTTCTTCTGTAGGAATGAAAGGATTTGTTCCATATTTGGTCTAAAGCATCCTTGGGCAAAGGGGAACCAATTTTGTATAAACCTGGGGTCTGGCCCCCCTGGGGGCTAAGGGGCAGGGCCAATTAGGGGAAATACAGCAAATTCTTTAAAATCGTTCATCTGTAGGAATGAAAGGATTAGTTCTATATTTGGTCTGAAGCATCCTTGGGCAAAGGGGAACCAATTTTGTATAAACCAGGGGTCTGGCCCCCAGGGGCCTGAGGGGCTGGGCCTTATAGGGGAAACATAGCAAATTCTTTAAAATCCTTCTTCTTCTGTTGGAATGAAAGGATTTGTTCCATATTTGGTCAG
>JAULCA010348012.1:0-12380 GCA_032360845.1 Crassadoma gigantea
TGTTTTGTCGACCATTTGTTGGCCCTAATGACCTATCCTGTGTTGACGGGCCGTTAAGCATTAATAATAATAATAATTGGACAAGTATATTGCATAACAAAAAGGTCAAAGATTTATTCTTATATAATATTGAATCTTTTCTGAAACTCATTGTGGAAATGACATCTTTATATTTTAATTACCTATTCTGTCCATGCTAGTTGAACGTGTCAGCGCGCAAATCTTCCCGTATTCATGGTGTAAGTCATCACTACAGTAACATTATATTTGCAATATGCTTTCTTATTAATTCCATGTGTTGACATGGCTACCCGAACAGCGTGTATGTATTTACACCTGGTCATTGTTTACAATTTCGATTGACTGGCGGAAATATATCCGTTGTAGCTTGGTCAATGATTTATCTGAAAAGGGTCATACAAAATGATGGGTACTCCAACAATGTTAGAGATTTACACGGCGAGACACTTTTGACAGCCGCCGTGTAATCTCTAACTGCCCATAGCTGATTTTCCCGATCTCCCAATCAAATTTTTAAAGATCGGATGTAGAAAAAGTATATAGTGTTTACAAACATTTAAATGTTCAATAGGATCCAATAAATGTTCCTTTCCATAAATCAATGATTAAATGAGAAGAATTTCGACTGAACTTATTCTGCTTTTAAACCTTCAATAGCTAATTTAACCAAAACGAATTGGCAAAATAAATGATCTGAAGAGAGAAACAATAAGTTATTTTCGGTTCAACCTAATGTAGGTTCATGTGCAAAAGGTACAGCAGACCGCAGAGAGGAAGTTGTTCTCTCGCGATTACGCATAGACCATACCTACATCACACATAGCTATATTTTCATGGGGAAGACCAACCTTGTTGGCATGCCTGTGATCAGCCATTTACAGTCAAACACTTTATGATAGAATGCGCTGATTTAGAAAAATTACGTGAGAGATTTTTTTTACTGTACCCTCTATGAAACGTTTATTCAATACAGTTTCTCTGCAATCAATCTATTATTATTTACATTCAATTGATCTCTATCAGATATATATTTTGTAAAAATTCTGTTCGCTATTGATTTTTGACATTTTGAACATATTAACGTTTCGTTTCTTGTTTTTGTGTATTATATTTTTGTGAATATCTATTTTTACACTTTTGTTTGGTCCGAAGTGACCTCAAATTGTCCAAGGGCCGTAAAATACTAATACAAATAAAACAATTCAAATAAATAAATGACTTTAGATGATGTTTTTAACGCATCAGATATATCTCTGAGGTATTCAATGACCCGTTCGCTTGCAATACATTTTGTAAAAAAGAAGCATTTCTACATGTACATGCTGAAAGTGTTTTATGTATCAATTATATGTTTGATAATTGTAGATAAAAATTTATCTGAACTCCTTGTTACTTTAAGAAAAACCTTCAAAAGGCCTAAGTATACAGTTTCCAGCAAACGTCTGGAAATACTTAATTTGACCAACTGAAAATATATTACAATAAACACGTTTTAAATTCGTAATCCCTCATGTTTTTCCTAACACAGACTTGTTTCTCGAAAATACTAAAACAGTTGTTCTCTCGTACTGTTTTGAAATTTTATATTCTGAAGAACTAGAAATTTGATGACCATCTGTGCACAATCGTACCTTTCTGTCTCGATTTCACTGTCTAAATTGTCATCGTCATTATCGGAGAACATTTCTTTTCGAATGTCAAACTGCTTCATTTAGGGGATAGTACGTTGTTTTGAGTGGCTATACTGGCGATTAGAAATTTGGTTTACACTCTCTACCTTTGTTAAGAAACCTTGTGTTTATTTGTTACAAGTATGTATACAAGTTTTCTTTTTTTGCGGGTCGACCAAAAATCAAATATAGCCCCCGAGGCCGCCGTTAAAAAATTAAATCAAACTTTAAAGTCCAGTTCTACCGAGTCAATTGAACTGAAACTTGATAGGAAAGATCAACTCTTGGTCCTGGCGGGGCACAGTTGACCGCACAACGCACCAACATACTGTGCGCACACCGTGAATAGTATCGTCCACGCATGGTGCGATTTAACGGTCGTTCGCTCCGTTTTGGTAGAGCTTGTTGATCAATATTACGAAATGAAAACAAATGGCCCAGAGGGCCTGTATCGCTCACTTCGATACCTTAGCAATCATGGCAACATATTCTCCAAATGAGATCCAAGGAATACGCCAGACTTAATGCCAATTCTTGTAGTATGTCTGTATTAAATTTTTCATGCCCAGCAATTTAATGTATGGTTATTGGTTTGGGATCTCAACTGTTTTAAAGCTGTGACTCAGAAACCAGATCCCTAGGGTTGTGGCCAGTCCCCAGGATCAATTCTAATATCATGACTGCATTCGTCTCTTTTTGCCCAGCATTTGTATTTATAGTCTTGGGGTGGGGAGCTCAACCGTTTCAAAGTTATGACCAAGGGACTTTGTCTCAAAGGGTAGGGGCAGTCCCTAGGCCATCCTGGAAGCAAATGAGATTTCTTCTCTTTATACTCCACAATTGTATAAATGGCTATACTATGGGGATCTCAACCATTTCCAAGTAATAAACTTATTTTAAGCAAATGTTACAATACTGAATCCCTGCCACCTATCAACTATGATCGATATCCAGTTCATCGCAAGTCGTTTGTAGCAATATAGCCATATTGTCCACTTTCGGCCCCGCTACTTAGGGATGCTTCCAGTCTAATATGGTTGATGTCCAGTGCATAGTTCTACAGAAGACGTCGTTTGTAGAAATATAACCTTTTTGCCCCGACCCACAGCATACAAACAATATGAAACAAATCCTTTCATTTCTACAGAAGAAGAAATTTTTAGAATATGATATGTTCCCCTATTGGGTCCCGCCTCTTAGCCCCTATGGGGGGCAAGACCCACCGTTTATACGAAAGTGGTTCCCCTTCACCCAAGGATGCTTCAAACCAAATATGGAACAAATCCTTCCATTCCTACAGGAGAAGAATTTTAAAGAATTCGATATATTTCCTCTATTGAATCCCGCCCCTCAGGCCCCTGACCCACAAGTTCTACAAAATTGGGTCCCGTTCCAAAATGATGCTTCTGACCAAATATGGAACAAATCCTTTCATTCCTACAGAAGTAGAAGGAATTAAAATGATTTGCTACATTTCTCTTTTGGACCCTGTTATACAACATTTGTTAACCCTCCCCTAAGGATACTTCTGACCGAATGTGGTCAAAATCCGTTTAGTCGTTTATGACAAGTAGCGATTTGTAGGAAGAGTTAACGGACGCCGCACCATGGCATAAGCTCATTTACCCTTCAGGCAGGTGAGCTAAAAAAACGGAAGGCTCGTATGAAATATGTCCACTGTATATATTACTCTTATTTTTTTCATCAAAATAATTAAGATATTGTACATTTTTACAATGCGTGTAACACAGTATACAGTAACCGTTAGATTTTCTGTTAAATAACACTTTGATGTGTGACCGGAGTTTTACCTGGCCTGTGCCTGACACATAGAGCTGATATATAATACTGTATAACCG
Source organism: Crassadoma gigantea (assembly GCA_032360845.1). NCBI lineage: Eukaryota > Metazoa > Mollusca > Bivalvia > Pectinida > Pectinidae > Crassadoma > Crassadoma gigantea. The sequence goes on from JAULCA010348012.1 coordinate 3,551, forward strand.
TTATGAAAACAAAACTGGACGTTTGCATTCTTTATGGTCCCCTTCACCTGGTTTCACATCTTGGCGAGTTTCGCAAGTGTTCCCCCCTCCCCGGCTAAGTAGCTATGTTTACCTATGTTGCCGAGACTGTGTTGTTATTTTACATGTGTCGATTAAGGTCTTTTAAAAAAACACCGAAAACCCCATTTCAAATTTTCATAAAGATTAGCTTATAGATGAAGCTAGAACATAGTAACATACTCAAAAATCAAGTTAATATATGTTTAAACACGAAATCGTACACAATTTTAAATCATTCCTCAATTTGCACCAACAACGATTATTATCGCACTGCCTTTGTCGATCGTCCTCACAAATGTGCACAAGCCATGCTCGTCCAGATTTCGTGCACACATCGTTTACACACCGTGCGCACATCGTGTAACGTTGTGCGATCCAACAACTGTACAGACAATGAAGATATATATGAAAAGCGTAGTGTTCCATATCAACCTTTTTGGCGTTTCTGAATTTTTCCTGTATTTTCCTTTTAACAAACAAAAGGCATGTGAATGTACAACCGGGGAAAAGATATCCAGGAAATCTAAGGACTTTGCTTGCGATACACGCGCTATCTCGGGGAGAAAAACACAAACATACATTTTTTGTATTGCAGTCTTCCAAAACATAGGCATACACTACACCCATGCTTCTGGAACATAGAGGAGGCCGCCCTTAACGGGCCAAAGTTGTTTATATGACGTTAAACAATACTAAACCAAACCAAACACGCATCCTCGGAATTTGTTTTGACAAAATTGAAGGTTACTCGACAAATTCACCGGATGTCATGTTTACTAGTTGTAAAAATATTGCATCATTTTGGTGTGACTAAATAAAGTAAAACGCACCCCATTGAAAATTCAGTTTCCTGCACTCTTCGCTACATATTGTTTTCTTTTATCTTTCAAAGGGAACCTAATGGTCCTGTTTGCTATCGTCAAGAGTGCCAGACTAAGAAGCATGACCAACTTTTTCCTGGCTAACCTTGCTGTGGCCGACTTCTGCGTCGGCCTATTCTGTGTGTTGCCAAACTTGTATAGATTTCTGACCCTCACTTGGAATCTCGGACGGGTAGGTATTGGCAATGACAACGGAGGGCCAGTCCTGGTAAAAGTGGGGAACCTGTCTCACAATGTTCAGTATGCTTATAAATGGTTCAAGATTAAGATTTCAACTGTGTTCCAATGCCTATATGCAAAAAGGGGGGCAAACAATTGAAAAGATGTAAAGGAATACGGACATTGGTCATGGTTATATATTACGTAATAAAATATTGCCATGCATATGATAAATCCTTTAAAGTCAAGTATTTTATGATTAAACGCGCTGATCTAAATCATGTATACGGTATATTTTATATGTAAAGTAAATTTGTTACAATTTCTGTACAATGAATATGAGTGTTTATGCTACGTTTACATTATGTTCCCAGCAGACATTGCAACCACATTATCACATGTCAGGCCACCATGGATATGGGGGAGGGGCTCTTGGGCTTGATTGGCAAACGTGACATGGCGTAATAGCCGGGCCAGATTTTTAAACCGACAAAAAAAATATATATATATGTCACAGCAGTCCCGTTTCGTCGCGTTCAATCACTTAGCTGTTAATAGGACGTTAAACAAAATAAAGCCAAACAAATCGCCGACGGGACGTCATATAATACAAAAACTAAACACAACGTTTATTGCACTAATGGAGACAATTTCTTGAATGAACTTAGCTGATAATATGACGCTTAATCTTGTTTACTGTGTTAAAAGACGGAAAATGTGTCATTGGTGGACCCAACATTACACACATGCAGGCACGACCTACGCTGTTTATGGGACACAAAATCAAATAGGAAGCTTTACCAAATTAATCATTCAGACAATGAACCAAACTACCACACATCCCCCTAAGGACTTGGGTATTGCTTGCTAACACATTACGGATTTTTTTCGCGTCCTCAGTGTACATACATTATCTTTAATGTGGAGAGACATGAACTCTCATGCAATTCCCAATTGTGTATATTAAACATAAACATTCTGACCATGTGATCAGATAGGTTTCACTGAAACGAGAACTACTTATGTATCGGAACGATCGATTTTAGGAGGCGACCATAGCATTTCGGCAGACATCTGCGAAAGAAACAGTAATGTGTGACGGGTTAAAATCCCGGATGTGCCGTTCAGCTTGATCCGGATTGGCACGGATATTAAGTGCAAAAATTGTAAATGACAGCCGGTCCCTGATGGTAATTACATATATTGATGTATCAGTGAACTAAAGTTGGATGTAATCGGTAGTAAATTATGCATTTAGGCGAATATGGTGTTGTTAGCATAGAGACAAGACGTCCAAGGGGATGCAGACACTACATTTTCAATAGGAAATTGGTATGAGCCGGCAGGCAGCTGTGTGAGGTATACATCGTACACGTTGCGGTCAACAGATGCCAGCAGATCACACGTCAAGAGATCAGCGTTGAGTAGGGTTACTTAGTCGCTAGCTCAGTCAACGAAATTTGCTCGATCTTCTTATAGAAAGAAGTTATTTTCGTACACAAAAAATGTGTTTTGCATTTTTCAAGCGCTCACTTATAAGTTACATATTGATTCACCTGATTTGTTTCCTTTTGCACTTATTTCAACTAAATTGTTGAACGAATCGTCTTATTAACTGGTAATGGGAATCACAATTCTTAGTATTTATTTATATGTAGTAACGTAAATAGAGTATACAAGTCGCACTGATGTCGATCTCACGAACTCTCTACTGGACAATGAAGGAATAGTATCAGTTTTAATTGTTTGGTCTATCTGCATTGTATTTAATGTTGTAAAAACTATGATGTTGTATTTAGTCTGTTCTTGAAAGTCTTTGACAGATTTTTTTGAAATGAAGATTTCTTTCATTACCAAATAAGGGCATTGTGTAGTAGATGCAAGAAAATCTTTATTGATTAATAAATCCATTTCAAATTCGGTATATTCATGCTAGAAGCAAAACTTCTTAACATATAATACACAAACATATCGCTGCCTCCTAAAATACACACGCATACACTGGCTGTTAATAGGACGTTAAACAAAATAAAACCAAACCAAACCAAACACGCATGCATCTTGCACACAGGGGAGGCCGTCCTTAAATGACCTTAGCTGTTAATAGGACGTTAAACAAAATAAAACCAAACTTAAGTAGAATATAAATCAATGAATGCTAATAGGTCTCCAGTGCTTTTAGGACACTTAAAATTCCGAAAGCAAACCATAAAAAGAACGAATTTGAAGAGTTAAAAAAATAATGCTCTCAAGTCTCGCACTTTTGTCGTAGCTTAACTGCAAAGCTATTGTTTCTCTTGAAATGACAATTGAATAATTTCATTTCAAATATATTTTATTGATTAATCGAAAGGATAGAGCAACAGGCATTGCCTTAATAAATAAGCTCTCCCCATAGCCCCCAATTGAAACTATTGAATACAATGATTAAATGCGTAAATTATATTTCAACTCATCTCATGACACTTAGGTATATTTATTACGGGGTAATATACAATAATTAGACTGGATGAATATTTTCATGTTTCTACAAAACTACATGTAAATTATATCGTGTGTTACGTGAATTAGGTTAAAGAAAAAAAACTAACTTTGAACTTTGAAATATTGATATTTACTATAATTGTAATATATATGTCAAGACGAATTAAATATAACGTTATGGATACACACAGTATTTAAATCGAATTAATTATATCGATATACCCCTTGACCTTAAGCCGTTAATTTTTTTCTACGGCAACATGCACGTATGCTGTGTACCAGTGTACCAGAACTTATTTGAAGTAGACATGTCTTGAGATGAGTTGGAAAATCAAACTTATTATATAAGAACACACGAGAATCTCGATTACAACCATTAATTTACATTTCTCCATCATACCTTAGGTGTCATGGTCACATCAAGACCTTAGCTGTTAATAGGACGTTAAACAAAATAAAACCAAACCAAACTAAATCAATCACGTACAACTTATATATTTGACTTAATTTAATTCATTTGAACCGTCCTGTAGCATTAATGTATTAATGCACACACTCCATCAATTGGTTGTTCTGTCAATCAGCATTACTAATGTTACCATTGAGAACAGTATTCATGGATATTGTATTATGGAAATCTACATAATTTAATATCAGATCCTACATAAGAGTTTGTGGTTCATTTGTTTAGAGAGGACATTAAAAAAAATGATGATCTTTAAACCGATCATAATTAACATGACTAGCACCATTTCTTAATTGACACAATAACACATTTCTTTTTCGTGAACCGGAGTATTTAAATACAGTACTACATATATATTGTTCTATATATTTCATGTAGATATTTTAGGGTTAGTTTGTTCGTTATTGTATAGAAGAGGATGTGTTTATGTTTATCCCTTCTATTCTGTAAACTTTCCCACCCTATTTTTTAATTGAATATAGAATGGCTAGTACCTTTCTTAAGACCCAGTAATTATCCTAATAACATCAATCCGGATAGATTCCAAAAGATATTTTTCTTGTCTTGTACAGTTATCCCATATAACACAAGCATACTCTAGGATAGGTCTAATAAATGTAGTGTACAACATTTCAAGTGCCTTTCTACAAATCTTATATTTTAACATTCTTAGGTTTGGTTTGGTTTGATTTTGTTTAACGTCCTATCAACAGCTAAGGTCATTTAAGGACGGCCTCCCCTGTGTGCAAGATGCATGTCTGTAGTGTATGCGCGTGTATTTTGGGAGGCTGCGATATGTTCGTGTTTGTCTCCTTGCCTTTTCAAAAATTAGGTTTATATGATGTGTCCAATTACCTTGTTCATTCAAATAAACCCCTAGATGTTTGTGATTAGTAATATTACTTACCTGGATAGTATCAAATACTAGGTGTAGATGTTGGTCTCCTGCATAAATTTTCTTAGATACTACTAAAGATTCAATTTTGTCTGGGTTGAAAAGTATACCCCGTTCATTTGCCTATTTTGATACATGTATTTTGCGTAAATATTCATTTAGACTGTTACCTGCTTGTTGATATTTATTGTTTATTATTATGTATAATAAAGTGTCATCAGCAAATAATTGCATATTACACCTTATCTCATTTTTAAGATAATTTATAAATAGAAGAAATTAATATAGTCCTAGGACTGAGCCCTGTGGTACCCCAGCTTTTAACGTTTGCCAAGTAGAATAGAAACCATCATATATGACTTTGTTTTCTATCACTGATATAATCTTATATCCGTATTTCTCCAATTTTTGTTTTAATCCTCTATGCCACACCCTGTCACTTGCCTTACTTATGTCACAAAAATCTAGCCTTATTTCATTTTCTTCATCCAGCTGACGTACTTTAGTGTTATACAGGACATAAGTTGATTAACTGTAAAGAATCTTTAGGTAAGAAACCTGATTGATTGTTAGATATTATATCATTTAAGGACAGATAATTATATAAGTATTAAAAAATGTTTTTTTTCTGATATTGTTATAAAAATTAGAAGAATAGAGATTGGTCTATAGTTTGTTGGATCTTTACCTTTATATAAAGGGAAACTATTAGCACTTTTCCATGTGTAAGAGAGACAACTCGTCTCTATTGATTTATTAATAGTATTAATAGACAGAACCCAAAGCCTTCCTCACAGGGGTGAACGCTCAACAAATGGCCAAAAGTGAGGCATTGTCAAGGGAGACATTAGGAAGAAGAAAGTTCCCATACTTAGTCGCCTCTTACCATCATGCAATGGGAGCAGCACGTACAATTCTTACGCCCTATCTGCAGGGACATGTCGCCGTATTGCCCAAAAGACATAACGTTAAGCATGTAATTTTACCTACCAAAGGACTTTATATGTCCCAGCATTGGGAGAGAAACCACCGCCAGCCATCCTCTCGTGGTTGAACGCTCTTCGGTATAGCTAACAATGAGTCTGTGCAAATGGAAGCGTTAGACAGTATATCAATGATATACCACTAGTTTACATGTTGTCAGTATGTGACAGGTTGGGGACCAGGACAGACTTTTTTTATTGGTGCCTTTTGCATGGCATGAGTGAAGTAGCCCTTTGAGATGGTATCAGAATAAGAAGTTTTACCAGCAGACACTGCCTCCAGCACACATAAACATGTACCCATAGACAAGACTCATTGAAGCGTGTCCTTAAAGAACTTAAACTATCCGTAGAACGTTAAACTCTTTAAACCAATCAACCAATGGGACATTTGGGATCACAAACATTTTCTTTTTCACTCTCAAAAAAGAGATACTGATTCAGCATTCCAATATTCCGTGATTTGCTTGATGCTATTACTGCGCTTACATCTTGCATATATTTCTATATTTTTTTCCAATAAAGCAAACATACTGACACACACACTCTTTCATGTACGCTCACAGAAATTTTGACAATAATTATCTTTTTACAATTTGTTTTCACATGTTAATCCTTAACGACATAAGCGTCTCGTAGGGCATTTACAATATCAACCATTATTTTAATGTGATCATTTTTATTTACAGGTGATGTGTAAATTATACTACTTCGTCTGGAACATGTGTTACACAGCATCTATAGTTATACTGACGGCCATCGCGGCGGAACGCTACATAGCCATACAGTATCCACTGAGGGCACGTCGATTCTTTACGCTACGAAGACTTATCATTGCGCAGACCGTAATCTGGACGATAGCGGGCCTGTACAATATCCCTTACCTCTTCGTCTTTGATATTGTTGGTGGAAGTTACTGTTTTTACGATTACACTATTATCGACATGAAAGCCTTAACAACTGTCAATTTCATCGTCTGGTACGCCCTTCCTCTCATTGCCATGACGTTCATGTACTCAAAAATAGGTACTGTTCTATGGGTTGTCGGTTCCTCGAAGAGGGTACCTGTTTTAGAAAAGAGGATGGGAGAACAGCAGGATGATTCTCAATCGCATTACACAAGCAGTTCCAACGGTTCGGACGGCATTATACAACGCTTCACTTTCAAACTGCATGAGTATCCAACGAAGAAGAGAATGCTCGTACACTGCGACTGCGCGAGTAAGTCATCTCACGAGTGTTGTAGAAGCTGTCTTCATAATGGAATCGTCGTAAAATCTTCTGGTTGTCGCCGGAAAGACAATCAAGAGGTTTGCTTCTGTATTGATCGTACTAGTCGTAACGAAAATTTCTCCTGCTCAGGGAAACATGAGGCCAACAGTGACTGTGCTTCTTCCACATTACACCAGTGTATGAACATAGAGCTCGAGTATAATATCTGCTGCAGCGAGCCATCGTTCGTTAAACAGTTTAATGGATTTCCTATCCATAATAAGCGTAGTTCTAGAGAGAGTTTGTCATCACGCTCGCGCAGTCACCTTCTATCATATCCGACACGCATGAATTCCACTCGTGCCCTGAAGAACAGACGAAAGGTAATTCGCCTCCTTGTAACAGTAGTTATTTCGTTTGCTGTGTGTGTTCTACCACACCACATCCGCCTACTACTTAAGTACTGGAATATAAGGACACCAGGAAACGGGAGCGTTCTGTCTCTAATTTCCTTTCTCATTCTGTACATGAACAGTGCATTTAATCCAATACTTTATGCCTTGTTTTCAGCAAATTTTAGAAAGAGTTTTAAAGAAATAGTTCCGTGTAAGAGACGTTTTTTGCCCAAAGGATTTCATCAAGACACAAAATTTGGCAGTTTCTGATGATTTTGATTATAAATCATTTACATGAAAACGTTGCTGTTGTTTATTGTCGGTATATTTGTCTATGCTCTGACCATATTTTGCTACAGAATGGTTTTAATAAATTGCTCAAATATTTCTATCCCAATAATTTGTTTTTTAATCCTAAAATGCTTTTGGTATTTGTAAATTTGCGAATACCTGATGTTTGGTTTTGTTTTTGTATTGCTTAACGGCCCATCGACAATACAAATCGTTTAGGGTCATCAATATAACAAAACTAAACAGTTTATTAAAAATATGTAATTGATAAAAGAACTACATCAAAATCGAACAAATTAGCTTCACAATGTGTCATATTTTATGGTACAGATCAATAGAGCGTAAATAGTCAAATAATAATTGCACGGAAATTGTATCAAATAATCTTTTCATAGACGGTACATCATAAAATCTGGCGCGCATTCAATCATAAAGTATTTGAATGTAAATGGTTGAAAGCATGCATAACAATAAGGCTGGTCTTCCTTACGCAAAATATTACCATGTGTGATGAAGCTATGGCCTGTGCGCAGTCGCCAGAGGATGGTTTCCTCTCTTCCGTCTGCTCTACTTGTTGCACATGAACCTGAGTTGGGCTGAATTGCAAATAACATGCTGTTTAATTCTTCAGACCATTTATTTTGCAAATTCGTTTGGATAAAATTTGTTACAGAAGGTTTAAAATCAGAAATGGGCAGTGCGAATACCTGAAAAATGACCTTGTTTGTAGACCGTTCTAGCGAGAAATACCATAGGTTATGTCCCCTAATCGATACATACATAGGCCCTACCATTTTTACATTTGCTCTCAGCTTGACGCTCAACTTTAAAAGGTTTTCTTCAGGACTGATTAGCCCATTTTCAAAATAATGTTACTAGAACAAATATTGTAAGTGCCTTCTGCATCGTCCCTGCAGGAAGGGCGTGAGAATTGTACCTGCTGCCCCCATTGCATGATCGTAAGAGGCGACTAAGTTTGGGATCTTATCTTTTCTCTTCTTTCT